>VXBW01007184.1:810056-863437 GCA_013400375.1 Thinocorus orbignyianus
TTCTCTCTCCCACCTCCCTCCACTACTTTCTAGGCTTTGCTTGAAGCTCCTGTAGATTTTGAGGCCCTTTTCCAAACCTAGTTGGGGGTTCAACTCCTAAGTTCTTAGGGCAGTAGTCAAGTTTCTTTTCTTATTTGTATGTGCACGTTAGAAATATGTAAACGCATATCCATATATATATATATATGGCCACAAGTGCATCCAAAGCACAGCAGTGGTGAAGACTTGCCAAAACAGGCTACAAGGTGGAAAAAATCAGGCAGTTCAGGAAGATCACTTGAAATTAGTGCTGGAAAATAAACCTCAGAGCGGCTGGAGCTAGCTCATTTGCAAGTGCTAAAAGAACTGTCTGTGCCTGCCTCCCCGCCCGGTGCTGGGTCCTCCTTTCTGTAGCCGTCTGGTACAATCAGTGGCTCCCCATCAACCAGTCTTGGATATCCCTTATTTTGTTTGTGACCAGTGGACGTCTGTGCTTGTACTAAAGGTTTTCAATGTGTCCCTGTAGAAGCAGGATGTTGCGTCTTCCTTGCAGTGTGGTAAAGGGCCACAGAATATCTGTGCTGTGCTCTTACAAACCGTCAGTCCTGCGTTTGATTGATCAGCCGGTGACTGACCTAGATGATGACAATCTTTATGATCTGTTCCAGCTCTCCATTTGCTGAGCATCTTTCAAGACTATGTAGGTGGATCATGGACTTGATTCTTCCCTGGTCTTCTGTCACTGTACATAAAGGGAAGGAGGGCATATCTGAGGAGACATCAGAGTGTGTCTGACACATGGTTTGGAAATGGAGCAAAAGCAACTCCAGTATCCTGCGGTGTCAGCAGGGATGTTTTTCTTTTCATTTTCTGAGAGGTGCTGCAGTAGAAAACCAGATCTGCTTCCCCAAAGACTGTCACTCCCATCTGGAGAACATAATATTTGACCTGCGGGCTTAATTTGCTGTCAGTCTCCCACATCTCCCAGGAAGGAGTCTCCATCTCATTTAACTTGAGACTGTTACCTCTTGCCCAAACAACAGGTTTCCCAAGACTCGTTCTGGAGCCGGATGACAAACATGAAATAAATGAATGCAGAATATAATCTTCTTCCTTTTTAACTGATACCAATAAAAAATGCTTTGGAGAGAGAGTGCTTTGGAGAGAGAGTGCTTTGCAAGTGCTAATTAATAGGATTGTCACTGTTGCTCTAGATTGTCACTGAAGACACATGTCTTGCTCTGGTTGTGATATTTTTTTATTATTTTTTTTTATTGAGCATCTTGTTCTCAGCTGCTACTAGAAGCAGGAAATCTCTCAAAGCTGGCAAGAGCCGATACAGTTTGTGCTTTGAGTTGGTGATGATTTTCCACTTACTCCTGTGAAGCTGGAGCAATTGCTTTTGAGCAGAAGTCCCTCCAGCAGCTCTTGGAGGGAGCTGGTGCCATTCCCATCTAAAGACTGAGATAGCTGCAAGACCTTGACTTAAGTGGTGGAGGCTGGAGTGAGGGATACCTCAGCCGAGAGCCTAGACTTCATCCCCAAATACACCAAACTCATGCAAGTCCTTTACTACCTTGTCTCTTCCTTTTCTGTGGACCCAGTGGAAGAAACTGCGGAACTTCAGAACGACACTGTACTGTCTCTATCAAGTGTGGTCTAAGCGCATCCCCGCTAGTACGGACTATGACGAGCTTTGTTTTCTCCTGAAAACCAAAAATATCAAATTCTTAGAAATATCTGGAAATAAACAGTTACATGATCCACTGAAATTCATAACAAAGGACAAATTGAATCCTTCATGCTGTGTAACAGCCATAAATAAAGGCTTTATGGCTGAAAAGTTGTAGGCAATGTTCCAGCGAAATCGGATTTATTCCCTCTCCACCTCCTGCAATATAAATCTCTGGAAATGGGGGTTCTAAGGGCTGTTCTGACACAACGTTAACTGTAGCTTCTTAAGCCAGACTCCCTGCCAGTATTTATGGTTCACGTTCTGTGCGTGGTATGTGTGTATAACTGCACCAGCTTTTACAGTTGATTTCTTAGTAGTCATGTGAAACCAAAACAACTGATGGGCTGAACTTGGAATCATTTGTGCATTTCTCTAATTAAAAAAAAAAAGTTTAAAAGCTTGCCTTGCTGTTGGGAAAAATATGCCTTCATTAAACTTGCTCCAAGTCAATGGTGGCCCAGCCTCTGTCAGTGTCATGTTCCTTCTCCCCAAAACTGGGTTTCTGGGGGAACCCTGCAAGATGAATTTCAACATGCTGTTAGGCAGTTGCAAAGTGAGTAGCTGCGTGCTTTCTTACTGCAAATGCCTGGCCCTACTTCTTGCTGTCCACTCCAAAACTCAGCCCTGAGCTTTCATTACGTGTGTTCTTGGAGTAATTAACCAAGTCCTAAAACTGCAGTCTGGCCAGGTCATTCTCTGTCGAGGAAGAGCAATTCAATTCCGTGGATTGAAGAGAGAGACTAGCTTCAGGAGCCAAATATAGGTCAGTAGTGGCACTGTGATCACTGTAGATCACTGTGAGATATTAATACAACAGATCAGAAGCAGTAATCCTCATGTATCAGTTTTGGATCATCTGAGTGTGTTGGTTTGTACTACTTTCTGCCGTGCTTAGTATATAGTTAAAAATAGAAGTTAAAATGAGGAGTTTGTTCTCATTAAGCAATTGCCCAAATATGGTTTTGTTGTTGTTAAAGAGGCTGACCAGTACTCCTGCCCAAGGTGGATGGATGTAGAGCCATCGACCTCTCTGCTCTTGTCTACAGCTTGTTATAAATGCTGAACAAAATGGCTTAAATTGTTGGGACCTGAGAAATGATATCTTTGAGCTCTGACCCTTCATAACCAAATCCAGACACTGAATGTCTCTGCTTCCACATATTTTATATGAAGCACCTGACACAGCAGCAACAAATAACACAGGAATAAATTTGGCAGCCTTCAACAGTTTGCCTTCATTAGCCAAGCCAAAGGTCACCTTGCTGGTGTCACCATTAGTGTCTGGCCACTACTAAGGCCATTGCTTGCTCTAGACCTTAGAGTATCTTAGCAGAGAGGGAAGGGGAAGGTAGGGAGCCAGGTCAAAAGGCTCCCAGCACCTCTGTGGGGCTTCTTGTACCCCCCAACCACAGTGACATCCCAGACCTGTATGTGCTGCTTTGGAAATTTAGTCTAAACCTGAAGTTCTGAGCTTGAGCTACAGGTGCTGCCACTCTCAAGCACAACAGATCTACTGAAGTCCTGGCATCCCCCCTTTTACTTAAGAGTTGCTGAAAACAAGACCATTAGCCCAAAGTTATCAGCAGCACAGAGCTGCTAACTCACGAGTTGCTTCAGCTTCCCGTTCGGAAAGGGTAAGTGCATGTTTTTAATTATGAGCAAGTCCATGGACATTGCAGTGAATACAGCCACTCACCCCCTCCCAATTCCAGACACAAATGCTCCATTCCCCAAATTACTGCTGACTGGCCAGGGATTGGGTTTTATTGCAGACAAGCAAGCCAATTCTTTGAGGGTGAGGTTAATTCAAGCAGCCCCGTGTCAAGCCTTATCCTGCAAATGGTTAAAGGCTTACCCATGCCTGCAGAAATTAGTCAAGTGCAAAGCTTCTTCCCGAAGGGTTTGTGGGAGAGAAGCTGTAGCCCCTTTTTCTCCCCTAGATTTCCCCAGTGCTTTTCCCTGATCGGGGTGGAGGGGGAAAGTGGAGTTGATGTATTTAACTATGACTTGTCCCATTTTCCTTTTAAAAACCAAACTCAAGCTGTCTAAAGATTGTGTTGTCTTCATTTACAGAATTAATTCAAACATGGGGATTCTATTCATTAGAGAAAACAGCAAATTTGTCTCAAAGTGGCAAACCTCACCACAGCAAAATAACTCTCAAAACATTAAATTTAAAAGTATGCTCCTACTGCGTGGTCAGCCAATAGGCCCTAGGAAAACCAGCATAGAACCACAGTATGGAAAACCACGCTAGAAAAGAAATCGGTGCATTAAATGTCTGTTATCCAAAACTTCTGATCGATCTTAGCTGCTGGTTTAGGAATACAAATTCTACTGCATTAAGCAGAAGGGAATATCTATTTTTTATTTAAAACAGAGTAACTCAAAGTGGCCATAATAACCCATTTGTGTTGCTTTTGTACTTGGGTAATGAATGACTGTAGTATAAAGTGCTCCTAGTTTTTGCCTCAAGGTCTTGTCAATCATTACCTGATAAATAAAAACTTCAAACAGGCTCCTTTTAGCTTAATTGGGCAGAATTTCTCTCCAAAGGAATGGTTGAATACAGAGCATAATGTGTTTGTGGCAGCAGTGGAAGTCAGCAAATGGGGTCTTTGGATGGAAACATAGAGGATGCAAATTCTGAACTCAAAAGATGAGTCTTTTTGGTGTTACTTCTCCAGAAAGTGTCAGTTCCTGTTGCAGGCAGAGCTGAAAGGATTGAATAGAGCAGCAGAGGAAATCCTGTGGTCCTTGGCAATGCCGCTGAGCTGTGCTTGTGCGAGCTTTGCTCTCCTTCTCTGGTTTTCGGCTTTACAGCTGACACTTCCATAAAAATCAGAAATCTTAAAATTACACTAAGGCTTACTTAAATCATTATCTTTTATTATATGAACGTCGGCAACAACAGAGGCAGTGTCCTAAACAGGGACAAAAGGATCCTATTGTCAGCACTGGAACGGATCTAAACCAGCTCAATTAAGCAAGTACAACATCCTCAAAGTTTGGCCTGAAAGGAAGTCAAAATAGCTGATCTATAAAATGTTTTAAATGTGCTTAAAAATGTCATTACTTAGATAAATCTAGATGTTTTGAAACTGGTTCATTAGTTTTATGGCCCTGCCAGTTCATGGCAGCACACGTTCTTCTTCCAGAACAGTAGATGAGGAGACAAAGCCACAGTAGCTCTGAGGACCAAGGGGAGCTGCAACCAGCTCGGGAACAGAGTTTTGGCTCCCAGGCTGGGAAAGCTGCTACGAAACACATCCAACAAGTTGTGTGTGCTTGTTGCAGAGCTGGAAACCAACCAATATTTCATGATATAAGGCTAGACGTGTTGAAGTTAGTGGTAAAGCTTCTGTTGGCGGCAAGACTGGCATTGTAAACCAGAATTATTTTCCTTTCTTTCTTTCTTTCCTTTTTTTCCATCCCCTTGCTGTGACCAGATCTGACTTACACAGGGTTTAAATGCAGAGAATTGGGACCATACTGAGAAATAGCGGAGGATCGTCCCAAAATTAGTCTGGGCATACAAAAGCCAAGTAGATTTGAGTTTAGATCAATAAAGGTCTTTCCACTGATGCTTTGAGGGACTTCAGATTAGTGCATGAAGCAAACTTCCGTATCAATTTGTAATCTTTTGTGAAAGATGATAGCAAATACATCTACGTAGTCAAAGCACAACTCTGCTTACAGTTCGAAGTAAGTAAGAACCCCCAAACTGCTGTTATGCCCTGAAGATACAATGTTTAGTTAAAACAGGGATTTAGATTTTTTTTTTTTTAATTTTTTCCCCCTCAGCTGCCTCCATAGCAATGCGGTGTGGTATCCACAGTAGGAAACCTCATGCCAGCAGCATCTCTGAAATATGCTAAAACAATCTAAATTAGAAAATGTCAGCTTCTTGGCTGATGTTCCTTTGGAGTTCCTTTTTTCCTTTCTTGTGCCTCTATAATTTTATTGGGATGACTAAATCTCTGAACTATGTTAGCAGTAAACAGAACTAATTTACCCCCTGCTTCTTTGAAACAGCTGCTGACAGCTGCACTATAATTCAATCATGGACCTTTGCAGTGCAGTCTGCAAAACATATTCATATTTTTTTGTATTCTTCTCTCTCTGTTGTATTTGGACTGAAGGAGTCGCACCAAATAGCAACATGTTCTGATGTGGCCCATACATAGAGATTGATCTATATGAAGACAGAGGCTCTGGATGAGCTATTGTGCAGCCAAAAAGGTTATTTGAATATAGGGAGAATAACCACACAGATACACAATGTTGTTGGGGTATCTTTTGTAAAGTTGTAATGATTTATTTTACTAGTTTGTACAAAAGGCTTCTGACAACTGCTCTATGAAAAGAACCAGAAACGTGTATGCATTTTTGCCAACTGTTAATAAATATCTTCTTAAATAAGGAAACAAATGTGTTTAGGAACCGAGAATCATTTTTCCTGGCTGTGATTGAAAAGGAATTCAGAGATGGAAATAAATAATTCTTCTTCCGCTTGTGACAACTATTTACATAAAAATGTACAAACAGTGAAGCTGATGTTGAGCCTAGCAACAGAAATTCTGTTAGTATGTCTAAAAAAAAAACAACAACCAACCAACCCTAAACAAAACAGAAACAATCCCCACATAATACTTAATATATGAATCCTATACAGCACGATACTGTGGTCCAAATTTAAAATGCAATACACCAACACAGTGACCACCAACACTGAAACACCCGCAAGAAAAACTAATCCTTGACTACTAAATAGTGGAAGTTTAGGCATGATTAGCTTTTAACTTTCTAGGCAGCACCTTCACTTCCTTTAGGAGGTTTACAGAAGCACTGGTGTATATACATGTACGATGTTAAAAGATGCTTCCAATCTGTGTGATTTCAGTGCCTCACTCAAAATAAGAGATGCACTGAGGGCAGTCTTAGCTGTCTATCATAGATAGTCCTGTTTGAAGGCTCCAAGGAGGGATGGTCCTTTGGCTCCAGCTGTTGTCCTGCCCTTTGACTGGCTCTATTTGGTCCAATTCTCACTTTGGGACAGTTGGGAAGTTTGCTGGAACCACACCTGCAGAGTGTGCTGTGGCTGGGCTGGTCCTGTGGGTGTTTGGGTCACCTGGGTTAGAAATGGGGCACATCTGGAGATGTGGCAACTGCTCACTGAGGCCCCAGTCCAGCACCTACTGATGTCATGGAGAGACTGCCACTTTCCCATGAGCCTAATCCCGCTACTGGGAAAACACCAACTGACTTAAATGAGATTAGAATTAGACCATCAGAAACAAGTTTCCAATTTCTTTCATAGACAGTAATTTGTTTTTAGTTCCTTTGCTTGTTCTTTTTAAAGCGAGGCATCTGGTCTGGGTTTGATCTGTGACTTAAAGAAAGAAGAGCAGTGACTGATTTCCAGAATCGGGTGGTTGCGTTCATTTATCTTCTTTCTCTGACTCTCGTCTAAGACAAGACAGAGCCAAGTCCTCTCTGCGGCTGCATCATCCTGTCTGCTCGCTCTGCAGAGAACCATCTCCAGGGATTGTATTTTGGACCCATCTGTTGGAGGTTTAGGTTTTTAAAGTTTGGAGATCTAGAGCTGGGTGTGCTGAAGACCTAGTGGTTTAGCGGGCAGAATCTTCTTGATTTATCTCCCTGGTGAAATTTAGGCCAATCCTAGTTTTGTAATGGCATGGTATGCCCAAGTGTGGAATCAATTTGTGATTGGTTACTGCTACTTTGTATTCTTATTCACGACAACTTTAATTGAGCTTTAATTACATAAGTGATGTTTGTGTAACCTGTGACTTTAAAAGAAGGAAAAAGAAAAGCCTTCAGGGGATGTTTTCTTGTTCCTGGTTCCAGCTTGTTGCTGTGGCTCTTGAAAGGGAGTTATTTGTGAAGTGTTTTTTTAAAAGGTGAAGCCAATAGTAGAGCAGGGGTTTTATCGTAACTGTTGGCTCTGGGCAGTAAGGCTTCCTAGCCTGTTTCTACCTGAGTCTGTGTGGTGCTGGGTGTAAGTCCCAGCTCACAGCACCTCCGGCCCTTGAGCCTCCACAATTCTGCCAAAGTGCTGGAACTTGTTCTGTCAGTGAAGTCAATGGACGTTTTCCAAACAGGAGCAGGATCTTCAGCTGGCACTTTAACAACTCTGTAACTGTGTAGGGTACCCAGCTAGATGTTAAATTTGATCCCTGTTTTTTAACATTCTGCTACTTTCTTGTTTCAAATTCATAGCAAATACAAATTCTTTCTGGTTGCTGGAGGAAATTTCTTTCCCTGTAGACAAAAAAAGTATACCCAAAAATTCTTGCTCTTTGGAAGTATTCTCTTCACTTCTTTTGCTTGCCAATTAGAAAATTCTTTTTTTTTTTTGTTTTCCTTAGACTAACCTGTTCTCTGGATTTGTGGTAATCCAGATATGGCTTTTGCTACTGTAGTTTAAAACTGGGAGTTTCACATAATTGATCTTTGCTTTTGCTTATGAAATTGAAGTAAACAGAGGGATGGAGATAATAACTCTCTAACAAAATACCTGTTCACTCCAGGTATATTTTGTTTACTTATTTTATTGCAAACTGTATTACAAGAACTACACACGCTTATTAGTCACAGCACAGTCTCACCTTGGATAGATTATTATTTTTTAACTCACAATCAACACAAGTGAGTTTGCAATCTTCAGACTCATTTGCAAAAGTATGTGTCGTAGGAGCCAATTTTGTAGGCAGATTTGGTTTTACATGGTTTCTCTGGCTTGTTTCAGTTTACAAGCTCATTGTCTGTAATAAACTAAAACAAAATGTGTTCAAATGCCACTTAGATCCAGAAACTGTTCCATTGTCTGAACTTTCAGAAGCCTGGTCCTAAAAAATCGTTTGGGATTTCTTTTTTCTTTTAAACCCATTGCTGGAGCGCTAACCTTTTCCCCTCCCCCACATGGCCATACATGCCCACTCTGTACAAACAACTTGGGTTTTTTTGTCTTTCCTACCAATCTAATGACAGCCACATGCTCGTACTACCATGTTCCTGTATTTTTTTAAGATAACGTTGGAGCTGTCATCAAAATAGAGCACTGAGATGGCATTGAGTTGTGTAGGAGCACAGCAGGGTTTCGGCACAGTCTCTGGGTTTATAAAGTGAACCTGGGAAATGAAAGTAGATGTGTGTTAAGATTTTCTTTTCCCTTTTCCTCCCCCATATTTTTCCTTCCCAGGCAACTTTCTGTCTGTCCCATCCACTCACTCAGACATGTTTTGAACACCTGGCTTTGTGTACAAATGTCTTGAGATGTCCCTTGTGTGTACAGAGTCTGACGCACGTACCTAAGTCAGATCTCGTTGGAAATCTTTCAGTGAGGTACCAGTTATGATAGACTCTGCGGGATGTGGGGGTGAGGTTTTGTGAGAAATCCCATCAGCTCTGGGCGGGGGGCCCCTGTTGCTGTGGCTGGCAGCACCGAGACCCAGCTGGGGCCAAGAGCACTGGGTCCCTTGTGCTCCCTGCTGCAGGACCTCTGAGGAGTGTAGGGGAAAAGCAACCAATAATCAATTTACCAGGAGAAAAAATTACAGACATTTATCCCCTTGGAAATGTAGATGCTTCTACTTTCCTTAATACTTCTTGCAATGTTGTCCTTGGAGGTGCACAGGACATGGGATGCAGATGAAAAGATGGAGTGAGCATCCTCATACCCTGCCAGTGTGTGCTGAGGCTGTTGAGCTGGACCTGAACTGGCTAAGGGAGGGTGTCCAGGCAGGTCAGGTGGGAGTGCTGCACAGCCAGGGTACCAGGGAGCAGCATGTCTTCTGGTCCATGCCAAGAGGTGGGGTGCATTGGCTTTGGTAACAGAGCTGGGGCTGAGTGGTCCCAAGTCAATAGTTCCCCTGAGCACAGGCGCTGTGTCATGAGGACATGCCAGCTTGGGGCTCACATCTGGACATCTTTGCACAATTTCGTAACACAAATACACCCACAGAGCAGCTGGGCTGTGTAATTTTGAGATTCACTGACCCCTTCCTCAGTCTGCCCCCAAATCCCCTTTTGACAGCAGCCTACAGTGAATCCATACAGAGTTTTTCCAAGAGATGCTGATAGTGGGTCTCGCGCCTTGCTCTTCCCTTCCTGTGTGGTAGGACTGTGCCACCATGAAGATGTCTGTTACAGGGCCCTGAAACTACAGTGCGCATGTCAATGCTTGCAGCAAAGACAGGGTGATTCCTAGCCAAATATTAATTCAGGCCACTTGGTGAGACATGTTTAGCCAGATGCTGCAGGCATCTTAATGAGCTAATGCAGACTTCCCTTCTCTTGTTAGTTTAGAGACTTTTTTTGTATGTAGAAACTTACTTCTGAGTAGCACTTATCAGAAATAACTCTATACCAGGAGCTACTGTGCACCTACCAGTGTCTGTACAATGGCATGATTTGTAGCATTCATGTATGAATTCAACGGGAAAGCACATTCTCCTTCACAGTAATATGCAGCATAGCCCTCAGGAGCGATGATCCAGTCCTTGAGTAAATTAAAGATATTTAGATTGTGGAGAAAACCAGAAATATGATGCAGTGAAACAAGAAGTAGAATAGCATATAGATCTAGCAATTTGTATGTCTACATACGATTACAGTAGCCTGAAAAATAAATATCTGGTACTCTGGCTTTTTTAATGCTATCTTATACAGCTCTTAAGCGACTGTTATTCCTGGAGGGACATATCCCACTTTGCAAACATGCCCATAACGTAGCTGGGCTTAGTTTATCCATTCAGCAGTGTCCTCTTAGCTGTCCACAATGATCACATTACCCATGGCTGAAATGCAGCTACAAGCTTTCAAAAATGACAGTGTCTTTAACCAGGTCTAGAAGAATTGCTAGATTAAAAATGGAGAGCTGTACGTGCATTCAGCGCTGCTGGAGAGAATTCGAGGGCCACAGTTTCTCAAAAGGACCTAAGTGTGTTGAGTTTCCAGACAGTCTCACGCTAAGTATTTGTATACCCTAACTTTGCAGAAGCACTTCTTCAGCATGGTGAAGGCAATACGCAATTCCCTTCCCTCACCTCCCCGGCATAAAAAAAAATTAATCAGCTTATTAGCTTGTTCTTACTAGTGCAGCTCAGTAAGTGATGTGCAAAGGCACCCCAGCTCACCCCCTAGCCACACATGGCCCTTACCTGCCACCCCAGGTCCCTGAAGCTGACATAGAGCTCGTGCTTCTTGCAGGCTTGTCGCTGGTCACTGCTGCTGTTCTCTGAAGGGAGAGAAAGGGGTCAGTCAGGCTGGGCTGCCCCAGCACCCACAGCCCCAGCAACGCCCCAACAGGGAGTGAGGCATCACTACTCACCTATTGCACTTGTGGCTTTTTTTTAATTATTATTATTATTTTCTGAAACATTTTCGGTTTTAGTCATAAAATAATGGGTGGGTTCAATACATATGAAAAGGCCCCCANACTGTCTTTGAATCATTTGTGTTACTGGTGATAGTTGCACCTTCGGGCCTACAAAGGCAACATGTGACACTAAGATAATGTGGAATCTGTTCTTCTGTCCAGTGCAGCTGGATCCAGATTTACAGATTTCTCACCACGGGTGACAATGCTGAAGCCAAAGAGTAGAGCATGGGTCTGAACTTTAGATCTGAACAACTGTGACTATTGGTGCAGTTTTATAATTGTGTCTATGCTTGACATATAGCCCAAGCTGGAGACCCAAGCAGAAGTACTGGAAAATACTTCTGTAGCTCTTGTTGGAAACAAGCTCAAGATGGGGTCCCCAAGCTGGAAGCAGAACTTGATTGATCAAGCAGGTTACAGGGACTTTTCTAACCTACTCACAGAAGTAAGAAATTCTTTTACCTGCTACCCATGCTTTAAAAATTGAATTGATATATCAAATCAATCATAAAATGCACACTTAAAACTGCAGACCATCTATGCTTGGGGAACTGCAAAACCCAAGCCCCAGAGCTTGTAAACATAAGCTGTGGAAAAACGTTTTAAGAAAAAACATTTCAAGAAACTCCAGGATTTGGGGTATGGAAATACGAATATGTAGGCAGGCCAGAGAAGCCACCCCTATTACCCGGGCTGCAGAAAAACATCGTTAGCTTTGGTACAGGAACAACCCAATCAAATGTCAGGAAGCTGCAACAAGATGGGAGAGAGTTCTCCCGTAGCCTTGCAGGGAACCCCACACAACCTGAGGGGAAGGTGAGTCATGGAAGATGATGTAGTGCCCTACACTTTTTCCTTCCGCCTCTTGCAAGCCCTCCTTCCACTCGGTGAGGCACTCGCAGAAATAGAGCTGGAATTTGCCACTGCCCTCGGTGGAGCTGGCCCCCCGCTGCGGTTCCTGCTGGGAAGGTCACCAAAGGCCCGTTATTCTGAGGTATCTCGTAATTAAGCCACGTTTCTATTTCAAATGCCTGCTGGAATTTTCTTCCTTATTAGGAAGCACAGCTCCCCCCAGAATAGCTGCGGTTATCCTGAGGAACAAATGGGTTTTCCTCTTCTGTGCAAAACGTTTGGGACTGCTGAACTTTTTGGGGCCTAAACTTAAAATCACAATCTGAAAATCTGCAGTACTTTGATTCAGATCCAGTGAAATATATTGTTGTTTTGATCATTTACTCATTGGTTTAACATAATTATCTTACATTTTAGAATTTATTTGGATTAAGAGATCTCTCAATTCAACACTGTTTCAAAGAAATGTTATTTGTCTAAATTTTTTTTTAATGATCCCAAACCCCAAACTGTTTCAAACCAGCAAGTGAACACTAGTGGTAGACCAAAGACACAACAAACAGGCTGAGTATGGGAGAAACCATTCCCATCCAGTGTCAAGTCCAACAGAACATTATCACACATCCAGACATATGGGCCCAGCAGCCCACACTGTACCTGCAATGTTTGACACCCGGAAAGCTTCCTGGTTCTTTGGCGTTTTTGATCGATTCTGGCTCCTTTGCTTCCCTCCCGTGGAGCGAATACTGCGGAGATGGACCTCGGTGGCTTTGAAGAAGGCTACCGTGAACGGCTGCTTGTTCTGTGGGCCGTGCCTTCCGATGAGACCCGCCAGTTTGGGATTGATGCTTTGCCCTTAATGACAGAAGGGACTGGTAAGAAGGTCAGCAGTAACTTCATTTTCAGGAGACACAGTAAGGGTAAGGAGGAGGAGAGCTGCTGGCTGGTGAGGGTGATTCCTAGGCATGTCTCTGAGTCCCTCCACCAAGGGCCTGGACTTCATCGGCAAATCTGCTTCTGACAAGAGCAACCCAGCACAGCTAACTTCATTTTATATCTACGTGTAAAAGTTACATAAAATAGTCCTACGTATAATTATTTTACCCTAAATCCGCTTAGCATTAACTTTTCCTGCATTCTTTAGCGGGGTTTCTTTAAGTTCACCAACCTATAATTTGAAGTGATCCTATAAAAGAAACCATAAAACTTAGCCCATAGGAACACTAAATTCCCACTGGAAGGTTATTAACTTAAAATAAAAATGCCTTGTATGAAATCCTGACAGAGTTCCAGATATGCCATAGCTGAGAGAAATAAATAGTTCAGATATTTAGAGACATTTTTCTTATTGCTGTATCTCAGCACTACTGTACCCGCTAACTCTGTTGCAAAACTGTTGATTGCTGCTCATGCTTCCTTCATCCTAGGCTTTGAAAATAATCTGATTTTTTGTGAAAGATGATAATGTAGCTTCTCTGTAGAACTAAGTAAATTATTTACAAAAGATGCAAGGAGAGGGTGGCAGTGGGAAATTTAACATTTCTCCCTGTTGCCTCCGAAGGATGCCTGGGTGCTGTTGTGAAATGCAGGGGTGATATCCAGGATTATTCTGTTCCAAGGTACTGAGTACTGCTGCTAAGTCAAAGTTATGCTAATGGCTTTTGTGATCCTTTTGCTAAGGACAGGGCTGGGGCTTGTCAGCAGCAGAGCAAATATGCCACAGGACAGCTGATGCTTTCTTAAAGAAGCCCAGAAAGGCAGCTGGTCGGGGAGTGCAGGCAAGGGGCTCTGCAGCCGCTGACAAAAATGTCCTTATCTTACTAGTTTCTGACTACCGTGTGAAAAGAAGCTGGTAACCTGAACTATTTCTAGGTGATGTTCTATAACTGTTGGTTTTAAGATGAGCAAAGTAAATGCCGATACTTACAAATCATAGGCTTTATGGAATAATTTCCCTCTTAGCTCTTGCACGTGGCTGAAAGATTGGTAAATGTGAGAGACCCAGGAAAAAAAAGGGGGCTGCGGTCAAAGCTCGAGGCCAAGAAATGGACTGGCCCAGGCTGGAGTCTGCTCTCTGTTTTTCTAAAAGCATGCAGCTCGGTGAGTAATTCCCAAGCTGCAGGCTGTGGGATTTGTGGAGAAGATGGACGCAGGGATGTTTTTATGGGAGCGTGGCAGCAGGGGGGCTGCCCAGTGTGCCCAGGTTCCATGGCCCGCTGTCTGCGAAGCAGCAGGGCCAGGCCCTGCAGACTAGATAAAAAAGCAAAACTAATCTCAGACAAGGCACCAGGAAAGCTCAGTCGAAAAGAGCAAGTCCAAAACCTCACGTACGTAGATTTATATGTGGACACACATCAACAGTTCCTTCACCTTCTGCTTAAGCTCCTTTCCAGAAGCTTGTCCAAACAGTTTTCATTTTAAACATTTGAGGCTGAGCCCACAAAGTGCTTAAGCAAGTAGCTAATGCTAAATATATAAGTAGTTCCACTTGTGCTCAGGCTTTGCCAGATCCAAGCCTTATTTCCTGAAAACAAGCTCAGCTGCAGGAGTTGGAGCTCACTGAATACTGCTCCTACAGCTTTTCCTGCCCCTTCAAATAAGCCTTTCTGCTTCCCAAAGCTGTTTAAACTAGCGAAGACATCTATGGCTCTGGTTCGTCCAGTGTGAATTATTCTTCCTCTCCCATGTCTCTAGAGACTATGTCAACGGTGTGCAGCAAGGGCACCCAGTTTCACACAACCACGTTTGCGTAAGTGCAGCAATAAGTAGGTTTGACCCAAAAATTCCTCATTTAACACCAATGTGTCATACTCAAGACCAGAATGGTGGCAATGTTTCCTTGGGGGGGGGGAATAGGCATGTAATGCTCTGCATGCAAAATAGCAAGTTCCTTTTTAATAAAGATGGGAAAAATCCACTTTCTAACTTTGCTGTGTGCCTGGAAAGCAGGGTTAAACACAAGAACATGTGTGTAGTCCTCATTAGACAATGATAAAATTCTCCCAAAAGAACTAAAGCTGTGCTCTTGAACCAGAGAGCACGGCTTTCTCTGCTTTTATGAAGCTGTTTTTTTTAACACTGTCAGAAATGAGATCTTAAGTAATAAACTAAGTAAACCGAAGTGGGCAGGTGCTGTTGCCGTGTGCTGGTGAGGGGCTGAGAGTTCGCAGAAGGCTACTGACCCACGCCAGTGTTTCCTTTGCTTGCTGCTTGAACTGATCCCCGTTTCCTAAGAGTTTACATACTCTTTGATTGCACACTAGCCATACATTATTAATAGACATAATTAGCAAGATCATAAAGAAATAGAGATATTAGTTAAAATAATTTCTTTTGCATTATTTCATCTGGACAGTGCTTACGATGTCAGAAATTTTTTTACATAGACCAAATTGGCTTCATGGTTAGAGATCTCTATTTGGAATGACAGACACAAAGAAAAGATTTTTATTTTTTTTTCTAATTCATTTAAAGCTTTGGGAGTTGCCCAAAGCCTATAGCATTGCATCAAAATCCTGCTGCGTTTGCAGCATATGATTTTCATGTCAAGTCCAGGTGTAAAAGCAGCTTTCTTGTTAGCACACACAGCTGGTCTAAATCCAAAATGAGACTCAGGGAACAAAGAAGGACACGTCCTTGTCATGTATGGTGGGGAATTATGAGTGCAAAGGTGTTCTGCCGGGGAACTTGGTTACAGAAGACAAGCAGCTCCTGTATCTGTGTATTTATTTTTTAGATGCTGCAGTTGGCTTTTCTAACTTTAATGACAGGCTGATTAAAGTATTTTGTTAATCTATTCTGAGAAAGCAGCAAGCCACTTTGTGCATGATTTCAACCCCTTACGGACTCAGCTAGATTTTTCAGGAGTGTAAAAAGAGAGCATTTTGCTAATTTTCATTGAGTTAAATAACCAAGAATGCACTTGTTACTGAACTCGGGAATTTCTGTCTTTGAAAGCTCTCTCTGCGACACATTTGACTCCATGCTTTTAAGGGTCCAGTCTCGATTGCTCCAGCAGAGCAGATGGAGTTGCACTTAGAGTGTGTGTAATGTTCCAGCATTTCCTTGGATGCTGGCATCCAAGGGAAGTCTCTATTGAAATCTGTAGCATATTCATAAATTAGCTGCCTTCCCCCTTAATGCTGAAAAATAGGATTGACTTCTGCTGTAAAATCACTGGGTAAAGATGGGTGAGGACAGAGTGATAAGACTTTATCAGTAGAAGAGTGTGAGTGTGATCCTGTAGTATCTGTAGTGTTTAGAGAGATTAAGCCTACTTCCAGCTACTGCTTTTCTGTGGATTCTGGGCTGGGTCTTGATGGTTTTCCTGTACGTGAACCAAAACAGAATGGATGTGCCACAATTGTGGACGCAGCTCCTGTACTTCCAGGTATTTCCTTTAGGAGGCAAACTGGAAACTAAAAACAAGGACAAGTGTTTGCAAACGGGTTAAGCTTGTCTTGGATGTTAACTTGCCTTACTGTTTTGGCTTTATGAGTTAAGATTAACTTGTAAATCATGTTGAATTTGAATCTTTATGCAAAGATGTCAAAAGTCCCTTGTCATTGGGGTGGAGACTAGCAACTTCCATGGTGAAACTCCTGCTTTGTATCTGCGTTTGGGTCTCTGCCTTCACTGATCGTTCAGAAAGGACGGGTTAAAACAAACCCCCATGTACCTCTGTCCGCAGGTCCCTCTTCAGTAAAGTCTCCCTTTCTTGTACATGACTCTCTGCAGGTTGCCTGTTTCAAAACTGCTTTGCACAGTCTTTATGCAAAATATCACTTACTGGAAATGTTCAGCGTTGCATAAAAAACAATAACAAGTGATACAGATGTATATCTGGAAAATGAATGTATGTCCTTAGATAACTATATTCGGAGTATTTGTAATGGTCTTGGGCTGGGTTTTGCTTAACCTCTCCTGTGGGGCAGCCAGGCAGTTCCAGATGGTCCCAGTTCCTGGGAATCCCCTAGAAGATCCACGATACTCTCATTTCCCTGCACAAGTCTCCCAGTAAACATCACAAATCTTAGCTTTAAGACCAAGCAATGTGGTTCTTTTAGTTAAGGCCTCATTAGGAAAATTCCCTGCCTGATTCTAAACACACCCTTTCTGGGGATGTTTCAGAGCCAGGTCTTCCCACCCAGTCCCCTCACGGGTTTTGTACAGTGAGCACGCTGCAGACCTTGGAGTCCACACCAGCATAACTTAACTAGTCGTTTATACTGCCACAAAGGAAATAAAATGGTCCCTAGCTGTTTTATGAATTTGAAAGGTCTTTTGTGCCAATTGACACCAGCTTTCTGCATCACTCAGTTGTGTCTTTCGGCACATAGCGAAGTTTCTTCCTTTCTCTTCGACTGGATGGCATTACCTGCTAATCAGCCGGCAGCATATACATATCTTTATGGGGATGTGTACACAGCTAATGCTGAAATGTACTCAAGTGCTTTAATAGAAGGGTAATCTGTCTGCAGTCATCTTCAACCTGAAATATGTCTATGGGTTATTTTTATCATTATTTGCATCTTAGGCAAATTCAGGAAAAACATGCTTAAGAAATCCTATTCAAAGGAAAGATACTGAATGCTTAAGGCTTCCCCTGGTTGAAAGGGACTCACTGACTGATGCTGGTGCCTGACACTCACCATCGATGCCTTCCACAGACAGCTGCAGGCCAAGGTTGTGTTGGGGATTCACCACCCAGTGATTGCTGGTTGCAGTAATGTCAAACACCAGCCAACCTTCTTCTGCAGCCCAGATTGTTCTAGAGTCGAGCAGGAACAAATCCGAATCCCTGAAAAAAAGAAGCATAATTCCCAGTTACCTGGGCTTTCCACTGGAATCCGCAGATGTCCACAGACACACTTTAAGCAACACATTTGGCCAGCCCTACAGCAGAAGGCAGTTTATGCTGGAGCTGTGCTGGAGTGCTTTCCCCTCTAATCACCATCAGATGAAGCACTTTTCTTCCCTTTAAAAAAGGGAGGATGGGCTGAAGCAGAGTTGAGGTGGTTTTGGGTTACTTTGCTGTTACAGTTAACCTTAGAGCTGCTGATACAACTTCAGAAAAAGCACTTGCCAGGCAGAGATTTGCAAAATTACTGCTTGCATATGCAAACTGGGTAATTGGGCAGACAATGCTGCTCATTATCCCTTCCATACATAATTTCCTGGCTTTTTTATGCATAATTGTAGCATTGGTGCAAGTCAGCTGGAACACTGGTATGCATTTATTAGCATAGGTAATGGTTTTTGAAACTTGTTCGTCTGAGGTTACAGATAATTGATTGAGGCAATAACCCTCTGCACAGTCACAGGTCTACATTACTTTGGGTGGCGATTTTCTTTCAGCCCACTGCTTGAATTTTTAAAGGCCACTACTAGGATGAAGAACTAATACCAGAAAATGAGAGATCAGAAATAGAGAGGATTTCATGCATTTGAAAAGGGTGACATCATTCTGGATTTACAAAACGTTTCCTGGCAAATTTCATTAAAATGAAAATTTGAGGAAACACAGGTTCTGTAAAGGAATGAATCTTCTTTTATCAAAAATTAAGAAAGAGAGAAAACTTGGATGGAAACAGTGAAAAAATTGGATAGTGTTGCAGTTCCTCTATAAAAAACCCAAACATTCTTACAAGAAGAACAAAGAAATACGGTGGAAGTGTCTAGACAAGTCCCGTAAGAGCTGCTTTTGTACTTGCAGTGCACAAACATGATAACATGTTTAAGTGTAATTATATCCTTTTGAATGAAGAAATATCCTTGGAAAACCCTTTAATCATGTCCTCGAAGCTTAAAGGCGGCCTTATTAATTTTGTCACTATTGATTTGACAGTGCAAATATATACATTTAACTTAGCTTACACTGTGCCTCTTGTTTGCACGAAATATCAAGTGATCAAAAATGAATCTGAGAAGTGCTGTCGGCATAGAGGCTTTTGTCTCCTAGCTTTTAGTGATTCTTTTCCACGGGAGATACCAGGGAATTAGAGGCTTTTGTCCCACACAGCTGACTCAAAACAGAAATGGAGTTTTATTGCAACGTTTTTACTATCTAGCTTTCCTTTCAACCTTTGTAGGCCAGGGCGTGTAAGAGATGATGGCTTTCCTCTGTGAGCTATTGGATGTCACCACCCCTGGCTCTGTGCTGGCTTCCAAGGAATTAAGACTTCTGAAATTAGTTCCTGCAGAGCACATCAGCGTGTCGCCAAAGTGCGTAAGAAGAGGATTCTGTCGTTTCCTCACAAAAGCAGGACACCTCTGGATACCACACCCCAAGTATGCAGATGAAGCTGGTGTTGCTGAGGGTGCAATTAGTGCTGCATGTGGCGGCCTGAGGAAAAACAGTGGCTTTCTGTGTCAGCTCAATTCAGAAAGAAGAGGTGAGGTCTAATGCTTGCAAGAGATATTTTGCAGGTGTGGGATTATAGTGATTGTAATTCCCTTCACCTGGCATGTTCCTGCTATGGAGGGAGGCATGGGAGAGGGAGTTCTCCTGTCTTTTAAACGCAGTTTTGGGTTGTGGAAGAAGCCCTTCATCAGAATTAAACTTGCCAACACTTTCTTGCTAACGCATAAGGGATCTGATGGAGAGTATTTTGGTGGATGTTTGGACAGCCAAAGTGAGTGGCTCAGGAAAGGGCCATGGGGCAGCGATGGAGAGTTCCAACTCAGGTGCTGGGAGCTGCTCTCTGGAGCTCAGTCAGCTTAGCTGGATGCACCTAGCGCAACTGGAGGTAAACAGTGTGGGTAACCCCCCACATGCACATGGGTTACAGGAATGTCAGATGCTTGTACCCTAACCAGGGGACAAATTTCCTGGGGTTTCATCCCCACCCAGAAGCAATGGCCCTGTTCCCACTGTGCATGACGCAGCTGCGTGGACATCTCCCGCCCTTCCCTGTTTACAACACACTGAACAAAACGCATCCCAGAGGAGCTGGGGACGAGGGAGTAGTACGGATTGGCCCGTTCCAATGTCTGAGTCCAAGTTTCCAGAAGTAAAGGGTTTTTATATTCACATACTGCATCATTTAAGCATGGCCCCTGACTGGAACTCATGATTCACACAAGGTTTAGTTAACAGAGACTTGGCTTGCTTGGTTTTTCTCCCTTGTAGTTTGCAGGTTGAAGATAATAGCCATAATAATAACTTTTTTTGTTTGTTTGTTTTGATTTGAGCTACTGCTCAACTTCAGTATTATTACTCAGAAAAACCAGCCTTTAAGCTTCCCATGCTGACATGATGCAATCAGGGTAACCAGACAACATGAGGCATCAAGTACCAGGGTGAGTCAGTCTGGGAAATTGTATAATGCATTTGTTTTCCTGTAGTTACAGCAATGTGCAAACAATAGGCCTGGAGGGGAAGCCCAAAGTGAGAGATCAAAGGGACCCACTAAAGGGAAATGTCCTTCCCACACACACTTGGAACATTTGGACCCAAAAAGGCCCCATGTCAGATGGTCTGGAGAAGTTCAAGCGCTCCTGGATTAGCACTTTCCACTCTGGCCCACCAGCAGCAGCCAGGGATGAGATGCAAAACCTGACTAGTCTTGCAAGCAGAGGTTCCTGAGGTTGTAGTGCCTGTTCCAATGGAGGGGGGAAAAAAGTAAAAATAAATTAAAAAAAAAAAAAACAACAACAACAACAAAAAACCTGCCTACCCTCTTGTTGTGTCCTGGCAGACAACTCCCTCTAAGTTAAATGCTCTGTTCTCCAAAAACTTACGGCAAACAGCATTAAATCACTAGAAAATAGACAGCAAGTCCTTTAGACATCATTGTTGGAAAAGACATAACAAACATGGCAAAGGAATGTTATTCTGCTTAGACTTAAATAAAATTTGCTCTGAGGGCTCCTGTCTAATGAGTTGTCCTATAAGATACTGCTAGCTAAGTCTAGCTAATGTGGCTGGTTTGGGGTTTAGGTTTGAGATAAAGATATAAGCATAAAGGGAAAAGGTTTCTAGTGCACATCTTGCCCTCTGGTACCTTACCTACTGACTGTACACATATTTAGAGCATTCTTAGAGCAATAGGAATAATGCTTCTGCAAACCAGAGGCAGAAACACACTTTGGCTCCTTGGCCCTACATTCAGTCCCTTCATTTAAGAACTTCAGAGCATGCAAAAAACTGTACTGAACCTCCTACGGGACCAAGAGATAGGAAAAGGCGCATGATCCTCATTTTACAGAAAATTAAGCTGGGACATGGAAATGTTAATGTCTAGATTAGAGTTACATAAATGATGAAGTCTGAATCCAGACCACAAGTATGTTTTGTTGAGACCACATCAAAATGGCTCAGTGTTCAAAGTACTTACATCAGCGGGAGTGTCAAAGCCTTTAGCCATGATAAAACTCGGGGCTTTCGGCTCAGTTTTCTCAAGCATCAGGCTACAGATGGAGCCTAAGATGAGGACAGGAGGTTGGCACTTGTCTGCTGATCGCTTTGGTAGTGTCTGGTGCTGGATGCCAGAAAGGAGAGGCACCTCCTGTCAGAAACACTCCCAAAAATTTGTCTACAGGTCGTATAACTGCTGTGTGGTCCGTGAAATTTCCTTAGTAAACTTAAGAGTTTTCTGGAATCAAGGGTGAATAACGAGTGTTGCAAAATGAGGGTGGTCGGGGAGGAAGCATGTGAGATCGTGTCTGGAAAGCAGCTGGAGTTATGGAGGTAGAAGGGCTGAAGCTGCCAAAGGGCTGGGGATGGCTGGTGGCATGAGTGGGGTAATAAAAGGGATCACGGGTGATTAGTAGAAGAGAAAAGGACTGGAAGGAGAAATTAAGTGAGACAAAATACAGAAGAGGCAAAAAAAGAGTATCCTGAAAGGGAAAAGGGAGGAAGAGAATTGCTGCTTTGCAACATGGTAATTCCAAAATAAGAGAAAGGATTAACAGCCACGAAGTTTCATAAAAATAGTGTGTATGAGCTCTTTGCCTTTTGCTCGGGTATTTTTTCAGCTGCTAGGATGTGCTTTGGTTTGTGGCCATACGTGTTAGCAGCATATCCAAAAATTATAGGTGCAGTATCTCTCCTGATCACCTGTCTTGGTGAGCTGGAGCACGAGAAGAACATGGACTAGAAAGAGAAACCCAGTGAAACCATGAGAGCTGGCAATTCTGCAACAGCAAGAGAGAACAGGAGATGAAACTCTGCTGTTGTACACTGTAATGCTATTTAAGGTCCATACTGCTCTAGGGTACCCTCTTTGCAAACAACACCTGCTTTTGTGTCTGTTTTCTTCATACACTTTCCCCATCCCCCTCATCAGCTCTGTTATTTCAAGCCGCTGGTTGACAAGTGGTAGTAAAACCCTAATGAGCACTTCCAAATGGGATATAAATACATGGGAAGAGGACAGGCAGTGGAAGAGAAGGTGACTCTTAGCAACTTTCATTACGTTGCAAGATGAGCCCGTTTCTGTGATGTGCTGGACTCTGGGCTGGGGCAGACTTGGAGACCTGGCTGTGTCCTGGCAGCAGCCAGCCCTGGGCCACCACCAGCAGGTCCTGCTGTCCCCTGCCTGTGTTCAGGTGATCACCAGCCCAAAGAACACACTGGAGCTGCCTGACACCTGCATCAATCTCATCCCTATCTG
Source organism: Thinocorus orbignyianus (assembly GCA_013400375.1). Lineage (NCBI taxonomy): Eukaryota > Metazoa > Chordata > Aves > Ciconiiformes > Thinocoridae > Thinocorus > Thinocorus orbignyianus. Next base: position 832,645 of record VXBW01007184.1, read on the forward strand.
CTTGAGAAATTACAGATCTAGCAGCGTTTTAATCAATAACCAGACTGTGACACCTTGCAAGAGGCTTGCAATTCATTGTTTACAACAAACTCTGGAACAGGTTGCTCAGAGAAGCTGTGGCTGCCCTGTCCTTAGAGGTGTTCAAGGCCAGGCTGGATGGAGATTTGAGCAACCTGCTCTAGTGGGAGGTGTCCCTGCCCATGGCATGGGGGTGGAACTGGATGACCTTTAAGATCCCTTCCAACCCAAACCATTCTGGGATTCTATGAAATATGAGTCAATTCTCCTGCTTCTGTTTTAAATTGGGAAACACTTGAGGCACAGGTGTGTTAAATGGCTTATTGACTCGGCATGTAAACCTCAGCCATCAAGCGTATCCTCTTGACTGGTATTCTAATCCTGGGGGGCCTGTTTGGATCACAGGTGTGGTGACAGCAAGTTTAACAGGCAGCCCAGGGACAGAGCTGGCATGGGGAGGAATAGGGGCAATTCACATCCAGGTTTGAGGAGATGGAGGGAGGAGAAAGCAGAAAGGGCATCCTGGGAGGGTGAGAGGAGATCCTGGGGTTAGAAGACATCTGTTTGGATTAAAAAAACCTGCAGATTCCAGTTTGCTTGGTGTCATTGCTTAAAGTCGGCTGCAGCTGTCCAAAGACAGGCTTAGGAAAATATTTTTCAGACTTTCCTACTTTGAGAGGGCCCCAGGATCTCCCTGGGCCTCTCCCTGGCACGTCTGCAACACCCTCTGTACACAGACCTGATGCAGCCCTCCTCCCACACCTTCCCTTCCCCATGCCCGGGATCCCCGCCTTGTCCTTCCCTCTCTCTCCCTGTGCTCCTGGGAAAGAGCCACTGGCCAAAGGCAGCCCGGGGTCTCCTCCAGGTGAGGGGGTGGCCACCACAGGAATACAGTTTGCTGGAGGTGGTTTCCAAGGACTGGTCTGAAAAGCAGCTGTGCTGGTAGTGGAACAGTTCTGTGTAAATTTTGTTGAATCTTAGGAGAAATTAAATTCACTTTAAAATTTCAGCAGATTCTTAATTCTGTGTGTCTGTGGTAGTCTCCTTCCTCTTCCCACCTGGTGTTTGAGAAGGGCAAGATCTAGATTTCAAAGCCTGATTAAAAGTGGCAGTGGGAGTTTGTTACAGCCATGCAACGTTTCCTAAATACGAAGCAACTTGTAAGAGCAGCACTGAGAGAAATTAGGTTATACACATATCTCTGACACTTTAAATACAGCTGTTTCTGTTCAGCACTGAATCCCTGTTCGTTAGTGCATCGTTTAGCTGAGCAAGAGCCCACTGGCTCAAAATGCCTCCTGCAGCTCTCCAAGTGCTTGTGAAGGGTTGTGCCTTGCTAAGTGAGTTCAGGATCTGTCAGAGGTTTTTGCAGGCTGCAGTGGCTTTTTAAGAATGTTCTGAACGAGATAACTAGATGCAGCTCCAGTTTTGGAGAGCCACAGGGTTTCCATGCTAAAGTTCCCTTGCTACTGTGCCCAAAAGCGTATCGGGATGAGTACAGTTACCAAATGATTTGCAGGTAAATCACCCAAAGAAAGTATCAGGGCTACTGTCAGTTCTTTTGTAGCTGCTGTTAGTACTCCCAGATACCATCATGGTGCTGGGGCACAAAGTTAAAACAAACTATATCCTTCTTTGCTGCACCATCCCTAGAACGATCACACTGCTACTTTAAAAAGCTCCAAAAAGAAGGCACATCTGCTTCGCGGGTTGGGTGGGCCTGAGCCTTTCTTAGTTACTAGAATTACATGTTTCAACCCACAACATGGAAACAGACTCCAACGAACAGGCGAAAGGGGTCTGGAGGGGGGCTCAGGTTTGATCTGGGTGCAGAAGTGGCAGAATTTGAAGCACAAACTAAAGTGTTCCAGCTGCAAAGTCAAACCCAGGAATGCATCTCACAAGATCTTATTTTTCTGTAGGGCTCGTAACGTAAGCATTCAAATTATTCACTGCCTTTGAAGCCTGTGAAATCCATAACGGCCACAAAGCGAACATGTAGCAACTACATTTCAATTACCAAAGGCTGGTCAAGTACCTGGCTTCATTCTCTCCAGTAACAAAACTCCCATCGACTTCAAAGGGGTTGGGATTTACTCCACAGTACAAATGCTGGGTCCAATGAAATCGGAGATGTAACTCTGGGAAGGAGGTATTTCAGCTGCTGGAGGTGCAGACAGATGGGCAGGATCGAGCTCTGATGCTGAGGGAACCTATACAGCCTGCTTTTTTTCTGCAGCCTCACCTTAATAAATTGAGGATGATGTCCCGACTGATAATCTGACCCAGAACTGCATGGGTACATTTTGAAAACACATAAGCTCCTGTCAATTGCAGTAGGAGTTAGGTATCCAACCTGCTTAGCTTCTCTTAGAAATTCATCTATGTACCTGTGTGTCTCTTCAGCACTTAAGTCCCTTTGTAATTCTTGCTTTGGCCATTTTTTTTACAACAACAGTGGAGAGTGTGAGGGTAATGGATATTTCTTTGGCAAAGTAGTTCACAAACTATTTTATTATTCCCCTGTAAGAGTATCAAAGTTCATTTGTCTCAGGCTCATATCCATAAGCTTTATTCTGATGTGTTCCCTGTTCAGGTGTCTGAGATAAATGACCTTCAACACCTTGTAGCCAGCCCTGTACCCTGTGATGTGTGCTCCCCCATGCTGGATTCAGTTTTGCTTTCCCACAGCACCCAGGAGGGAGGAGATGGAGACCTGAGCAGCACCCGGCTCCCTGATGGCAACCTTTAGTTCCTACTAGCAGGGTTTGTAACCACAAACAGGGACATGATGATCTGCTCCTCAGGACCCTTCTCAAGCCATTCCTGGCTTTATAAAACTCTTTCTCAGGTTTTTGGGTGAGGGAACTATGAAAACCAAACAGAAATTGGACATGAGTCACTGGACTTGAAGTTATGCGCACAAAAGCTTTGAGACGTGTTGTATTAGTCAAAACATCACCTGTTTTCACAGGGTTTGTGATATTAGGAACATTTTTGTTCATGAATGTACTTGTTTGCTTAAAGTGAATAACTGATGCTTTGTGTCTAAAGAATGCTGTACATGCCTTTTGTAAAGGAGATGTTGAGGAGCTTACCTTGCAAGGAATTCATAGATTTGGGAAGGCCAGAAAGAATATTTGACTATTTAGTTCTGTTTTCTGTAATAATACCTTCAGTTTGAGAGAGAGAGAATTTTTATTAGTCAAAGCCTAGAGTGGCATCCCCTCGGCTACAAAGGATGGAGATGGGCTGTTGTTTGGACTGCCGGGGTGGTTGGGCATCCCTGGGTGGATGGAGGGGACCTTCCACCTGGTGTTCAAATGTTGGTGCTATTGAGGGACAGGATTTCAGAAACAGTTTGCTATGGGTGCAGATGTTTGTCTGGAAAGACCTATGCCTGTGTCTTTCACCAACAGTAAGTTGCAGACAAGAGATGTTGCTGCTTAGATACCCGCCAACCTGTCTGAACTCGTAAAGCAAGTCACTAATTGTTGAATTGCTCATACTTATGGTTTATTTGAACTGAGGGCACATCATCACACCCTCCAAACTGGAGGCTCATCTGAGGTTTAACCGAAAACGAAGCTTTCAGCATATCCAGTGGTCCCTTCACCCTCAAAGGAAAAAAATCTCCAGTCAGCATCAGCTTGGGCTTTTCAGCTGATCCCAGGCTGGTTTTTTGTCTCTAGAAGCTGTCCCAATACCTGCTGTGTGCTGCTGTGTCGTGGAGCAGAGACAACACTGCAGCTGCCTCTAGGGAGCCAGGCACTGAGCTCCTGTGCCTTGGGGCGCTTAAACGGGAGATGCCAGGAGAATACCTGGTGTTTCAGTTCCCAAGGTAATTCCAGCAGCCTCCTGGGAGATCCCACTGCTTTTCTATCATCAGAAGAGCAGAGCGTAAGGGAAAGCCACTTGGGTTTTTGTTGGCCATTGTACCTGCCGTACTTTAGGGAGAGGACTCTGCAGAGCCAAGCGCAAGCAAAGGTTTTCTTGCCTGCGTGGGGGGGAAGCTTTGGCTTTGTTTTGCTCTTGTTGCTAACAACGTCAGATGGGCCTGACTTTCCAGCCTGCTTAGGGATGAGACAAACAGCCAAGGAAGCATCAAAGTGAATGGGTGTTTTTTGATCAACATTGGAGAGAGTTTGTTTTCTTTCTCCACTTGCCCAATGACACATTGACTTGGATGACTGGGCTGTGACAGAGCCGGTTGGAAAATGTCAGTGGAAAAATGCAGAAAAAGAGCAAATATTTTGACAAATGTTAGGGACAATATTTTTACCTTTGGTCAATCCAAACCAACATGAATATTTTTTCAGAACAAACTGTTCAAAACTCACCATTGCCTGTGCCAAAATGTATGCAAAGGGTGAATATGCATGAACACTCATTTAAAAAAGTGTTCCTGTGGTGAATATGATGCAGTAAAATTGCATCTAATCTTGTAGCTGGAACATCTGTATAATTAGGAAGACTCCTTACCTCTTCCAGTCAATGGTTCATGTATATACCTGCCCTTTGCATACATTTTTTCCTCTAAGAATAAGAATTTGTGAAGGAGACAGTTTGCAGAAACACTTGCTGCTCCACACATAACCATCCCCAGTTGCAGCCCTTGCAGCCTAAAGGTGATTTTAACAAACTTGTGGATGTATCATCTTAAAAGTGAGGTAGTAAATGTCATACTAACTGTCAGTAAGATTCCTAGTGAGTACCCACCTCGCTCATTGGGGTCTGAAGGAGAATTTCCCTGGCATCTGATGAGGAAGGATGTTTAGTCCAAGAACAGGCTTCTGGTAATTCCCTAATGCCCTGGCACACTCGCTAGGGCCTCTTCATCTGCCAACACACCTCTTGTTTCTGCTTCTCCCAAGAGTGAAAAGTCATCCCTGCAGGCTTGTACCTAAATAACCTCCTTAAGAAATACAGCAAAAGGGAGGCTTCTATCTCTGGAACAGCCTAAAATGGAATAAACTTAAATGCGTATGGTAAGCAGACATCTAATGGGTCATAGGCACATTTGTGGCTCGTTGCCTTCTCCTTTAAGAAAGCTTGGTTAAGCTTTAGTGTATATTAATGTATGTGTGTGTTAGCAATGTATAGTTTGAATTATCATTGTTCGATAGAAATAGGTTAATATTAGCATTGTCCTCAAATCCTGCAAATAATTGTGTCATTAAAAATGCCAAGAGAACCATGACTTTTTAAGCCCTAAAATTAGAATTTCAGATGTGGAAGAAAATGCACCAGTGGTTAAATACTTTTACTATACAGCAAAGCTGGTAGAAATCCTCACCATTTAAAAACATTGATAAGGTTTCCTGTCATATTTAATTTTTTTTCTGCATTTTTATTAGCTCTTATAAAAATATAAAGCCAGAGTCCTGATTACACTATTTTTTTTCTTACCCTTTTGGACTTTCCCCTCTTTAAAATCCCTAGTGTTTCTTTTTTTCATAAGGCTAAATTAGGGCTGTATTATTATTACCCCATATTTAGTAGTCCTAAAGAATAACTTCTAACTAGCATTTGACTGTAAATACTTTTCATGTAAATAAATGCAGTCTCACATTTGGTAGAGTTTGTATGCAAAAGAAATATGTGCCTTTGATAAATGGTTTGGGATTGCTGATTAATTGGAACTAAAAACAGATGAGAAAATTGAACATATGTTCTTATTCAAGCTCCCTGGAGGATTTGTCAGGGAGCTTGGCATACATTAATAATTGCTTGGAATGGATTTAATAGCTCATCTTGTAGTTTTGCACACAGAAAACAATCAGTCAATATAAAAAGCATGGTGTCATCTGTCTTTGTTAATTAGGGATCTCGAACGCCTTCAGTAATAAAGGCTAGTAATTAAGCTACAATTAGAAAGGAAGCATTCGGATGTGGTTTTGCCACCTCAGGATCTATAAGCAGCAGGAGGAAGAGGGAAGGTCTTCCAGAAATCTTGAAATACTCTGCATTTATGATCTTTTCCTGCACTAGCACCCGGCCAGGCTTGTTGGCTCCTCAGCTACCGACTGCTCCCAGAGACACAAGCGACAGCGCTGGGGATGCTGCTGGGGACACGTGGGGGCTCATGGGGCACCTTCTCCCCATGCCCTTGGTGGTTGACCACATGTGGCAGCTATGAGCCACCACATCTGTATTAACTGAGATATCGTTGCCTAAAGCCAGCTCTTCAGACGCTTTTGCTGATGGCACTGGTATTTCTAAAAGAACAGGACATAACTCTCTGAAGGAACACACTGTGCTTGCTCTTTCATCAGCATTTCCCTGTGGGTCACTCACCTTCCTGGGTGCTCCTGCAGTACCTGGTAGACACTAATCTGGAACGTTTCATTATCGAAGCGTTCGCGGATGTAATCCTTATATATCCTGAACTCAGCAGCCGTCACCGCTTCCCCCTCTGGGATTCTGGAGAGATCAAACCTGAACTCTCGGTAGTGGCAGCGCTGATGGTGAAACTCTCTGTCATGCTCCACTGAAACAGAAAAACAGCCCATTAGCCACCTGCTTTGTTCCCTTTCCCCTCGCCATCAAACAAGCTTGCGAGTTGCCACAACAGAAAAGGGCAAGAATATCTGATTGCAGCATCTCACGCTGTTGCTCGGTTCATTAAAGCACATAGGAAATACATGACTGTCTGGGCTATTATAAGCATATATATGTTTATCAGACTCTCCTTGAAACAGTTTTACAGCTGGCTGGTACAGGGTGTGGGTGACCGTTGTGTTTTAATGATTTTTGGCAGCTTTGTGCTTGACAAGTGACTCTGGACATTTGCCACCGATAACGACCAAGCTGCTGTGGGAAGGAGCTGAAAGAAACAGATGGGGCTTTTCAGGAGTGCTGGTTCTTGGCCTCACTCTGCTTCTGAAAAAATCACACGGGCACACGCCTACCCCCACACACAGACAGACACACATTCCAGTCCTCGAGGCTTTTCATACTGGTGACCCCTGTTTGGTGCCAGCTGAATTCATCACAGACCCAGAGCCCCACTTTGAATGATTTAAGATTTTGTTTTAAAGCATCTTTAGTGGCCAGGGCTGTGAAGCAAATGTGCAAAGCAAGGACCTTCTTCACCTCCCAACCATGACCATGAAATAACAAGAAGTGCCAGAGTCCTCCCAAGACAGTGTTGAGACAGTATGTTATGCCACCAAGTGACAGATCTACTGTCATTCTGCTGGATGGCTGATGGTCCGGAGTAACACTGCTCATGGATATTGAAGCTGAGGGGTCAGGGTTGTGAGAAAACAAAGATTTTGAGACTGTCCTCCAGCAAGCGGGAGGTGAGGTGTCAGCGCCTTGTCCCAGCACATGAAGTGAATCCCCCTTCTTGGAACAAATTCCAAATTAAATAGACAAGTCAGACAAAGGAAAACGGGGAAACGGAGATATAAGGGATGAACTGCCTCGCCAGAGGTCACACCCCAAGACATTTTAAGAGCTGAGGTTTGAACCAGGGACTTTCCGTTTGTCCCATCCCCGTCGTCTGTCCACTTGACCTCCCTGCAGTTCGACTGCACAATTCAAGTAGTTAGCTCTGAGATCTTCTTGGCAAAGAATGTTTGCCTTTCTACAGGCCTGATTCTCTTCTGGCAGCAGTAAATCCATTGTGTAAATCCATTGACTTAAATGGAATTACTCCTGAAAAAGAGGAGTTTCAAGCCGGAGTCTGGAAAGTGCTATTTAAATTTACAGCGCTGCACATATCAGCACTGGTGAGGGCCTGCCCTGTGGGGGGACGGGGCGTGTGGACCCCGGGAAGCGGGCTGTGTCCAAGCACTCCCACGGAGCAGGTTCAGCGCTGTTTTGCTGGCCGAGATACAGCAGCTTGGCCACAGTCTCTTCCTCCTCTCGCACACTGCTGCTGCGAGGAGTCCAGGGCTTGCGGTTTGCCGCCGTGTGATTGCCATTCAGGGAACTACTTCAGAGCTCTTACTAATAGCCAGGATTCATCTTAGAGGAGCTTTTTAGGTATGAAACCCCTCAACTTTCCAAGACAAAGGTGATTAAGTTCAGCAGATGATTATAGGTTGCGCAGTCTTAGTGTGCACTGAATGAATGAAGTTAGAGTTGCACCTCTAGCTACAATATCTGGTACAGCCCCAGGAAGATCGCTCAGTCCCTCGTGCTCTGAAGGTGGGGGAATATTCTGGATATTCACCAGTGTTTGTAAAACAGCTGGCAGGCTAAAACCGCCCTCTAGGTGCTAGCAACAATATTGGATGTGCCTTAATCCCTTTCCTCCAAAGTATTCTCAGCAGAATAAGACACAAAGAATATGATTTCAGTCTCAAAGGAATTTGTCTGTGCCTGAATTATAGAGGAGAGGAAAAAATATTTTAATATCAAATAGCTCCTTTAACCACAACTATAGAAGAATGAATATAATGTTGCGTGGTTTTAGTTATATTACAGATAACATCACCAGCAGGGTGTCTTACAGAGAGGTCTAGCAGTAGGATGTACCAATACAATTTGCTTCCAAAGGCATGGCAAGGCTGAATTTTCAAAGGAAGGTGTGTGCACCTTTTCAGTGTATATATGCGATGACAACTACATCAGCCAACACCAGTCTTTAGCTGCACTTCATACACAAAGTCTGACAACGAACACATGAAGATGAAACTTTTTTCGGGTGCTGCTAGAGTTCACAGCGATTCCCACTGCAGAGCCCTAGAAAAAATGTGTCATATTAGTATGAAAAATTAGCGTCCAGGGTCATAAAATAAAGAGCCCCGAAGTTTGAACTTTCCCATGCTTTGCAGATGTTTGGATATAGGTTTTTGGGCTGAGCCATCTTTAGTGTTAAAGCAAACATTCCTGTGGCTATAGTCATTAAGATCATGAAAATATGTGGATATGTAACTGAAGAAAGAATCCCAAGAAACCCTTCAACTCAGTGTTTATTGTTTTTCCCCCTTTTCTTTGCACTCTGGACCTATCTGCTGACCCAGAAGTAACAAATCCTTTCAGAACTAATTTATGAGAAACACTGACCCTGAATCAACATCTGTTAGATGACTGCAGTAAATCTTATTACATAATTAAACACCAAAATCTATGTTAAAAAAAAAGTTAAGGGTCTGACTTGAACTCATAAAAGCAGGACTCTTCATAACGAAGGCTGAAATCCTATCCTTAATTCATGCTGCTGTGCGTTGGTATTTGTGAACATATGGTACAGTATATATGATCGTGCACTTTTTGTAGACCCCAGCAATACCTTCAGCACAACAGCACAGGGTAAGCAGGGGAGCGCTCCAGAAGTCTGAGTTTCCTGGGTTTGATGGGTGTCAGACCTTTGACAATACTGTAACTGGGTCATTTCCAATTAATTACCCAAGGAGTTTGAACGGTGGGGGGTGGGGTGGAGAGTGAGGATGTTTTTAAAAAAAAATTAAAAGCAGGATGGAGGGAAGAGGGGGATTTTAAGTGTTCACTGAAACACTCAAGAGAATTGCTACAGCTGTTTGACTACGACTGTAGTTTCTCCATGAGATCGATAAAATCCGTGATCCCTATTGACACAACACACCATAATGAGAACCTTTCAGTCATTCTTGAAGGATTTAATCTCAGCTGCTTGTCAGTCATTATGTGTTAAGTGCTCCCTTAAAAGTCATCAAGCCATATGAATATTTGCTGGGTATACTTAATAGCTCTTTTGCCGAAAGAACTCATGTTTGTCCCAGGTTCATAGTTCTTACAAGTCGCTACAACCCATAGGCTTTTGGTGAATGGTTTTAGCCCAGTTCCTAATTTCAAACATTGGAAATTCCAGCTCAGAAAGTGTCACAATTCAAATGCCTTGGCAAGGCAGCTGTTTGGAGAGGAAGCCAAAGCTCTGGATGTGCAATCAAAGGTTGTAAAATATGAAAAGGAAGAACACCCTTGAAAAATAATTCTGCTGTGAAACAGACTCTGTGTCTTAGCTGTGGGAAAACAGTGGATTTCCTCTCCTAAAGAAAGAATCCCAAGTCACTCACAGGTGACACGTGTAAATGTGCGCCTCTCCTCATTTCTAGAAGAGGTATCAGGTTTTGGAGGCACAACCACTGTAGACATGTTATGACCTAATTTAACGCATGGCTCAAAATCTGCTGGTGCAAAATAACTCTTGGCAGGGTGAGCAGTGTGGCAGTTAATTGTAGCTACAGTAGGTGGGGATCATCAGACACTCCCTTTGGCATGGTCTTTTGGGAAAGAAAAGGTCAGAACGATGGAACTCGAAAGCTCTAGCATGGAGGCAGGCAACGCATTTGTGAGAAAATGCATTAAAGTGTGCAGGACAATTAAGGATAATTACAGTGATCCAACCAAAACAAGCACATATCTTAGGTTAGTGGTTATCAGTAAATTTGCCACACCTCTGTTGCAAATATGCAAGTGCGCTCAGCATCTTTGAAAGTCTGCCCTTGACTATCTGTCTGCAATCTAATGCTGCACAGACTGCACTCAACTATCTGATAGAGATAGGGCTCTGATCTCTCTGAAGTCTTTTGTCTCTCCAAACCCACTCTGTTGTGGCATTGTGGTGACGCAAGAGGAGGCAGGACAGCATAGTTGTGCAACAACGGGGATGGTTAAAAGAAAACATGATGGATACAGATGTGAAGTAGCCAGGTATCAGATCCAAAAATATGGGAAAGCTGGAGATAAAATGTCAACAAGTCCCTGGGACTTGTTTGGACATATCCTAAAGTGTACTCTTTTCAGATACAAAACTCACAAACATTAAGATATAAGCATGAAGAGGTGTATTACAGCTAGAAGTCATAGCAATGCAGTTGAAACCAGTACCAGAAAAGTAATGTTGGACAGAAAGTCTTGTGATCCTGGTTTCATACCCCAGGTTCCCAAATTTCTAAAGTAAATCATCACACATCTGCATAAAGCTAGGAAACTTGAACTGATCCCGTGTTTGGTCATTTTCACAATAAAATATGTTGACAGTAGAAATAAGAACCCTGACTGTTTTCAGCTACTTTGGAAATCTCTACCAGTAAGTGAAAAGCCAACCTGAGCTAATTCTGTAAACATGGTTGGACCACTCGTTTATGTACTACGGCTTGATGGCAGGGAAGGATACAAGACAGCAAAGGTTACACTGAGACATGGCTTGCAGTAGCGATTATTTCTCTCTCCGCATTCCAAGGAAACCATGCTGGTTTAGCCTTGGTACCGAGCGCAGTAGCACAATGTCAACCACTAACTCCATGTGTCGAGCAAAGAACCAGTGAATCACAGCAATAATTTTCCAAGAATGACTGTGTTAAAAAATAATTATTACAGAAGTGCTAAAGAGCTAATCCAAGCCCCAGGGAAGTCAAAAGAAATATTTCCACTAATTCCAGTGGATTTCATGGGAGGTCTTACTTTTGCCAATCTACCTACCTAAGTATTTTTATACTTCTGTTTTCTGAAGATGTAAAAAAACCTCTTCTTCACAAGCAAAGTAAACACCAGATGAATGGATTCTGTGCTCAGGCTGCCAAACTGGGAAAGCTTCAGTAATTCCATACCTTCTCCTCCCTGGTACATTGGGGTAATGCACTTGGAATATACTTTGACTATTTAAACAAGTAAAAACTTAAATTTTCCTGTTAACACTCTCACCTGATAATATGTTAATTGTTTTTATAAGGCACTTTAAGAGTAGTTGTCTCATTCATTGTAGTGCTCAGAACAATTAGAGTGCTACTTGTTCCTCATTTACAATGAAGAAAGCACCAAAAGGAATGTGCAGTAGGGTGTCTGTAACTTCTTTACTCCCAAAAAAGGCCAGAAGGGATTTGTAAAGGACTTTAATCTCAAATAGATTAAAGGTCCTGAATTCCTGAGACTGAAAGATAAGTCAAAGGAAAATAGATTCCAAAAGACAACACCCCCTCGCCTCAGCCTCTTGGCCAGGCAGGAGATTTGGCTGCAGAGCCATCAGCAGTTGCCTGTGAAACCCCTCAGAGATTTGGATGCCAAAAAAACCCTGCCACACTCTGGTACAAAAGGTCTAACAGGTTTTCAGAGTCTACCTGTGCCTGCATGGCCCCAGGGACTGAAGAAGTCATGTGGGTGCGTTCAGTGGGTAGGAGAGTCTTGATCTGTTTTGCCTCTGACAGCTGCAGAAAATGAGCACTATTTCTTCAGAGCTGGTTGAGGGGTCCAGTGAGCCTGTGGATTTTAGCCTTTGAGTTTTCACTGAAGGGCAGGCTACGCTTTCAGTTACACTGTTTTCACCCAGCAGCACAAAATCTTGTTTGAATTTTCCTAGAAAAAATTACCTGCAATTCCCTCCATCACCACCCCTAGAGATCCAAGCCAAAACTTTAGAAACTCTCTTGCATCATTTCACAGTAGAGCATGAAATTCCTAGAAACTGGGTGCCCTGGGACCACCAGCTCCACTTGGGGTCCACAAGCATTTTTAGCCTATGTCAGTTACTGCACTCCTATCTACTGCTCCATCCTGCTGTCTTCCTTGGGAAATGGATTCAGCTGGAAAATACTGTTTCCTTTCCCAGAGAAGTTTTCAGGTGGATCCCATCCTTAGCCAGCTCCCGGCGGAGCGAGCGGTGGCAGGAGAGGAACCAGAGACCTCCCAGCACGGTGGGAGGGAGGGTAGGACCACCCCTTGGACTCTGGGCTTGCAGCAGTTGTGAAACTGGGCTGTAAATTTGCAGGATGCCAAATTTGAGACCTCTTGATGGGATTCTAATTAACAGGCATTAAATGTTCCCTCTATAAATTGCACTTCTTTGTCTCTAAATTGGTGGATAAAACCATGACACTTATGAAATATAGGCCTTTTCTCCTTATGCTTGTGAGGTTCAAGAAGGAGGAAACCAATTATAGGGGAAGGATCCAGCGGTCTCTGCAGCTGAAAGAGCCTACTGGGCTCAGCAGGATGCCCGATTGAGCAAGAAGTGTGAGGTCAGTCCTTATATTTTTCTGAGGAAAAGGGGGAGTATAATAAAGATTGCAATAATGTCATGCCAGGCCATGGTCTGCTAAGGCGCATGTTTCCCTCCTCATTGAGCTTGACAGCAAGAGTTACAGGGGCAGTGGCAGTAAATTTATAATGGCAAGAATTTGGGAATGTGAAGTTCTGTGATTGGTTTTCATTTGCTTCATCCTCTTGGCTACAAGATTTACATGCTGACATTAGGCAGCTGAAGAAATATTTGAAGAAATAGTTAAATAATATAAATTGAGAGTCCTATAAATGGAGTAGAGCAAATGTTTTTGTTTTTTTCTTTTTAAAGAGTGATAAAAACAGCATTTGGAGGGCTTTTTTACATTGGATAGAGGAAGCTCTTCAACTTATCTAAAAGCCACTGCAGTTTTTTGGAGAAACCTAAGGAAAAACAAATGCACCCTTAATTTTGGTCTGTGAGATAAGCTTACTAGAAAAATAGTCTGTAGTTTTTCTATAACTCATTAATGCATCCCATTCCCAGAGACTGCTGTCATCCTGCCACTTCTAAAAACACAGTCTGTCCTTTAGCCACAGGCTGTGGACCCCCCCCCCAGCATTCCGGGGTGGCGCAGGGCAGGAGGGGATCTGGCTCAAGTGCTTGAAGCCCTGTCCTGGTGGTCTCATTCCCGTCTGCCCTTTGCAGAAGGGTTTGCCCTGAGCCAAGGCAGCACTCAGCAGAAGGGAACCTGCACCCAGATGCTCAGTGCTCATGTACCCGTTTTACAGTCGGGTAAAGGCAGGTGAAGGTGATAAGCTATTTCTCGCGTGGTAAATTCAGTGTGTGGCAGGGCAAAGTCCTGTCCCACCCATGGGTGGAAAGCAGGGCTAATGCATTAATTTCAGATGAGACGGAAAACAGGCTTCATAAATCCTGATCCCCAAACCCAGAGGTTAGAAATAAAGGGGTTCAAAATTCTTTTGTGCTCACTCTGCAAAGTGATCTGGGGTAAGCATTTTTGCTTCGAGGCCGAGGGAAAGCTCTCTGGAGTTAATATTCTTCCTTTAGCCATCACTTCATTTTTTTAGCTTTCAGCATGAAGGTGGTGTTGCCAGCAAGACCACCTAGCCACAAACCCAGCAGGGAGCTTCCAAAATTCTTCTGAACACTGACTCCTTGTTATAAGTTGAAAAGTGGTAATAGCAACAGCGCGTATCACATCTGTGCCAGGCGTTGGGCCTGGGAAGGAGCACTCTCCCTACTGCTGAACGCAACTTGGAAAGATCCTTTCAGTCCACACATGTATCAGCATTAGCCATTTCTTTGTCAACAAATCCCTTAATACGTACCCCTTCTATCATGTACAGATGTCCAAAAAATAATGGAATACTGTACTACAAGATTAAACACTTTAATGTCAGCATATGTGTTGCATGACTCTGAACAATGGTATCATTGTGCGTGTACAAACAGCGGGTTGAGGGAAGATGGGTTTAATTATCTCCAAAGCAGCAGCAAGTTCTTCCTGACTAAGCTGAACTTCAGCTAGCAGGGACTGCTCAGGGCAGAAACTGGTATTTCTCTAACAAAATGCCTGGGCCCTTCCCAATGTTCTTCCAGAGTTAGGGTCAGTGCCATATCTGCCTCACGGAAGGTGTCAGAGAGCAATGCGGAGCCCCGTGCCTCCCTGGAAGCTGGTCGCCAAGGAAGATGGCAGGGGATGAGGATGCTGCGTGTCACCACATCCTCTCACTCCATGTGTCACCCAGGAGCTCAAGCTCCTTGGGATGGTAGGTGGCAAAGGGGAAAGATGGTAACTGGGAGGGAAAGGACAGCGAGAAGGGTACGTGCTGCCTTCTGCATTTGGAGACATTCCCCTGCCAGGATTTCTTTGAAGGCACTTTAAAGGCAATGCTGGATGGTAAAACTATTTCTCCTTAAAGAACATCCGTGAAGTATCTGGGCAGCTTATGCACAGGTAATCCATTTTCTTCTCTGAGCGTGCCCTGATCAGTACCCATTTACGCTGTGGTTTCTCTGCTGAAATCAGAGCCAGACTAGATGAAAGGTATTGTGAAAAATTTACACGTGGGACTGCTCTGTGAACACGGAACTCTCCTAATAGTAAACAGACCGATCGTGGTGCGAATCCTGATGCTGAGTTTGCAGTGTCTGTATGTGTATCTGGGGAAAGCGATGTTAAATAAGCAGAGAAGAGTTGTGTTTCTTCAGAATACCTTATTCACAGCCTTAGCCTGTGAAACACGGCAGCGCATAGTGCTGCGATCCATCTGCAGCTGCTGTAATGCACTTAGGATTGCTGTGGGATTTGGGGGGGTGTGAGGGAATGGAGAAAAGGCAGGGGTGACAGGGAAAAGAAATAAATGGGAGTGAAGTTTCTCCTTTAGACAGACTCCCTCTATTTCTAACTTCATCTTCCAGGAATCCAATACAGGGAAATCTCCTGCAGGGCCTCCCTCATCAGCTGCCCAAATCTTGCTTCTCTCCCTCCCTGGACTGGGAAGGGGGGACCCAGAACAGTGCTGCCATGAGGATTTGCCCCCAGCAGCTCTCCCTTTCCCAGCACCTTGGGGGTGGTGTTTTTCCAGAGAAGAGGCAAGCCGGGGACTGGTGATGCTGCAAAATGTGGTTCCCCATGTCCACCCAACTGGCCAGTGTTGTGGCCACCATAAAATATCTCAAGCTCTTGTGCAGTCATCAGGACTAGGGCTGGCTGGTGTTTAACCTTGCCAGACTGCACCGCTGACAGACTGGGGCTGTTGCCTCTCTCTGTGTATCTGAAAGACAGGGGTTGTACCTGGCCAGCAGGTCGGAGCCAGGGACTCCTGTGGCTCCCTGCACAGGGCAGGCTGAGGCAGCTGCCAGGCTTCCCGCCCACCAAGGTGATTTTCACTCTTCTCTACACCCTCCTCTATAAATATCCCTGTAGTCAAACTGAGCAGTGAGCAAAACGACAGGCAAAAGCTCATCATCACTCCTGCTTTCTTTTCTCTGCCTGAACCTTAAGGAAGTAACACAGCCTGAGAGCAGAGCTGCTCTGCTGCCTAATACATCCCCTAAACCCTCTGGATGCGGCTGGGGGAGATATGGGAAGATGCAGGAATACATCTTTTTCTTTTCCCTCTTTGAACAGAGATGACTGCTATGTTACACTGTGCTCTATTTTTGTATTGGAGGGACAGCCAGGCTGCTTTCTGGCACTGTGAAATCAGTAAGTTGTATCTGGTGAGCCCAACATTATGGGGAAGCTGTGCCAGAGTTAGGTGTGAACTCCAAGTCACACACTTTGACGGAGCATCCAAAGGCCAAGGAGATAGTGGCAGCCTGGGGAGGAGGGAGAGGAATCACAGATGAGGGTTGGGATAGTGGAGACTGAGGTGGCAGCCACAGCACAGAAAAGGGTAGTACTGGTGTATAGGAGAAAGCAGCGTGATGGGTGACTCAAGGGGGAGGAGGCTGCAGAGCACCAAGAGGGAGAAAAGTTACTGACAATATCATTCATTGAGAAAAATAATCCCCCAGTCCAACCAGCAGACAAATGGGGCCCAAGGTGCTTCCTGCAACCTGCTCAAAAAAAACTCTGATGCAAAAACCAGCACTCAGCCCCATCTGCTTGTACACAGCATTGAGCCAATGGAAACTAATCCCCAGGCCCAAGGAAGAAGAGACAAGTGACTGAACAGATCTGGTCAGAGATAATGTCTATTCAGCCAGGGAAGATAAGAGGCAGTGTGAGAGACTATGACAGGGAAACCTAAAATGGGCTATTTGGGATGAAATACAAAATTTGAAATAAAAAGATCCAGGTCATTCTTGAAAGCTTCCAAGTGTGATACAGTTCTTCAGCTTGGGGCTGATTTCATTGCAAGGGGAAGAGAGGAAAGTTTCCTTGACATATTTTTAGCCAGCTGTAACCTAACCTCCTGAAAAGGAAGACAGCCCACTGGTGACTGGTGGCCTGGGAGGGTGCTCACCTTGACTCCTCTGCCTTACACTGGGCTGGGCAGAGAGGACATTGCCTACTGACTTAATTTCCTTTTTTTCCAAAGCATGAAGAGCTTCCATAAAGTTGTACTCATAAACCGATGCTTTTCAAGCCTACATGCTGCTAATTATCTTCCACTACAGGATTTTTTCAGGTTGCCTCCTGTTCCTTATTACAATGTATTGCTATATAGCATAAAGTTACTTAATACTGCAAAAGATTCAACAACACTTGCAAAACTGATATAGAAAGGAGGACTGGATTCTGGGCTGGTACAGCTGGTTTAAGGCATTTTAGAAGTAAATGAAATCAAATGAGAATTTATAATCCTTCCTGAGGTCTGGATTCCATCAGACTAAACTCATTAGGCATTAAGGTGCAGGTGCAGCTAAATAAAGGATTGTTCTGCTTTCCCTAATACCATAGATTCACATCTTGAGTTCAAAATAAAAGTCTTTTAAAAGCACATGTATATATTGTGCATCTACTGGCAGCACTTGAAAGAGAAAGTTCAGCTGATGGAATCTTCAAATGCCTCATTTTTGTCAAAGGAATGTGCCTGTTTCTGCACCGGCCGTGCTAAGGGACATGAGGGGAGAAGTGACAGCCCATTGGCCTCTTAGGGCTTATTCATTTCATTTGCATTAGACTTCCTTTCATCTACTGAACAGCTGCCCAAATAAACAACATAAATCTAATTAATCCTTCTTTAATATTGTATTGCCACAACAATACCAGCATCCCCCCAAATATTCCAGAGTGCGGGTCTCCACCTGCGCAGGCTCTCTGGGAGGAACACAGCGGGAGTCGCAAGCACAGGGAATCCAGCCTTTTTTGTGGTTTACTGTGATAAAAGGAAGTAATTCAAAAACCAGTTTTCCAGGTTTGAAACCATATGACTTGCTGGATTTCTCAGCTGAAATCCCAGATTCTGGGTTTGTTGAGAAAATAGTTTGTGGCATATTACAAAATAACCAGTCGGTATCAGACACGGGCCATCAGATAAGAATCTCAGCCTTTGATTGTAATCAGTGAAATTTCAACTTGGAATGTATACACACCGGGCTGTGCCATGAGACCGCAATCGGCTGGACCTTTTGAGCTTGTCTATGCAATAACAAACATCTGCCCTTCTCTCGGTCGGGCCAAGGCTGGAGATCACGGGGCAACAAACTATTCAGGAATAAGGTCCATCTGCCCCAGTGGGGATGTCCCTGCGAGAGCAGAGATCCTCCTGCACCCTCGCTGTTAACAGCCACTGCCTATTTTTCAGGTGTTCTCTGTGTGTGGGAGGTCTAGTGATACTAACACGGTTGATAAGCCAGGATTATTAGATAGAAATACAATGTTTGGAGGGAAGGGAGGAAACATTTTGGAAAACAGTAATTAGAGACTTCGGTTACTGCTTAAAAAGATACTTTAGAAGCACCCTTCCTCCTGAAAGTGGGACTTTGTGACCTATTTCACATTTTTCTTTGAGATTGTCATGTTTGCTCCGTGCTGCCAAGAGAGCTGAGATCAGGTGGGGCACCGAGCGTGGCCTCTGGCCTCCCAGGGCTGAGGCCGGGCAACTGGAGAGGAGGCCATTGCCCGGCACCGGCCCTCGCTGCTGGCCACAGGACAGCCACCCTCTGTCCTTCTGCCTGGGATGGGGCTCCTGGCTTGTGCGAACCATCTTTCTGCTTTCTTAGGAACGTTTGCTGTGCAACATGTTTATTTTTAGTGAGAAACTGGCAGGGGACTGTTGATTGTTTTAGTAATTTAGTATCTGGGCCCCAGAACTATGGTTATGAAACTGACGACAGCCACGTATATTTCTGCTGGTAGCTGTGAAATGCTGGTGTCTGGGAGCGATGGCAAGTTTAACCTACTACTTCAGGAATGTTCTCAGGAAGACATATAGGTATATATGTGTAGAGTGCGTGCATGTGTCTATCCCCTTTACACTTTAACTGTAGGTGGCCAAGGCCTCAGGCGTAACAGCATCTGAAGGTTAGGAGAAGATTTATTTTCAGTTTAATTTCCACCCACGATCCCTATTATACAAGCGGAATTTTATTTTTTCTTTGGTAGAAGATAAGCCCATCGGTGACATCAGCAGCACCTAACCCTGCATACCAGGCAGTGCAGCGCAGGGCTGGATTCCTGACTCTGAGCCTCTCGCTAGGGTTGGGCCATCCGGGCCTCCTGAGTCAGCCCCTAACAACAGCATTTTCTGTTTTGTTTTGGTTTTTGTGTCTTCAAACGCAATTTTGCAACGGCAGTTTGGGGGTAAAAGATCAGCTTGCGGTAACATACACCCATGTCCTCACATGGGCTTGGTATGAAGGAAGGGAACGCAGCTCACAGCCTGCTGTGTGCAACCATTAAAAATGGCACAGAAACCAGAGCAGGGCATTGATGAAAGTGTCTCTCAAGGAGCAGGGACACAGATCATCCTTCTCCAGCTCAGTCTCTTGCCTACCAGTCTCCACTCTCTTGCTGGACTACAACTGCCAGCACGGGGAGGAAAGACTTTCAGCACATTAGACACACTAAAGATTTTTCACTTGCTCTGCAATCTCTTTGGTGAAACAGCTCTCACCTCACAGTTGTGGACTAATGAGCAAACTGATGGTTACTGTTTTCTAAAAAAATATTTGGGGTTTGCTTGAACGTGTTCCTGCATCATTCTGGATTCTTCCCTCTATTTCTGTATTCCCTGCGTCAGGTTTTAGAGTAGTGTAACGGTCAGGTTTCTGTGGATATGGAGGCAAATATTCTTGTAATTTGATTATAATGAATGCCACTGCCTTGCAGGAGCTGTTGTAGTTAGAGGTCAAAGCTGTGTTCACACCAAGGAGGGGAGTTTTACACCACAGGTCTGATTTGCTTCTCCTCTTCACCTGTCTCGGAAGACAAATGATTCATCACGCAGTGCTGAAATACCTTCATCTTCTCGTTTGGGCCAAGATTTAAAAGAATGGTTACTCAAAAGCTTCTTTTTGAGTGGAAGAGAAAGATCTGTGCTGAGTGATTCTTTTTCAGCTCTTCTCTTCTGCAGTTTATTACAAGTATATTTGTGTAATTAGGGGGCCCAGTAGTAACGTTGTTAAAATACAAGCGGGCACATTTATTGTTTCCTCCAAAAGGAAACCACCAATCTCCAGCAGTTCTGGTTTTTCCCTGTCTCAACTGACCATTTACTGCTTTATGTAGCTTGCAGATTGTGAGGCTAAAGTTACTTCTTTTTTTTTTCTTTTTTTTTTTCCCCTATTCCTTTTTGTTAAAAAGAAGAAAAAAATAAATCCCTTCCTAACAAATGCTGGATTTTTTAAGGATATGGTCAGAAAGGGGAACTTAAACACAGCATGATGTTTATAGTGCCACACAAGCTTCAGCAGAAGTGATGTGCAGTGCTCTTTATTAACATCTAAAAAGTCCCTGTGGGATTATAATTACTGCACAGTAATAAACAAATAAAACTGGCAAGATTAAAATGTTCAGAATATTTTTAGTGATAGAAGCAATTAAGTTTTAACCCTGAAAACCAGGGGAGGAGCGGCTTGTGAGCATCGAGCGTGCGGGTAGAACAGACAGGATTAGGAATCGATTCCTGTTAGTGGTGAATGATTATCATTTGTGGCACTACAGATACTTGTTAAAATACTGATATGGAACTGTTTGAACCACTACTACAGCCAGAATTCTGGTAAGCACCAGAATTTCAGGATTTCTAAATTACACTCATTTTTAATCTTCCATTTAAATGCTAAACCTGAACTTGCTTTCCCTCGGGGCACTGAAGGACTCATTAAAGTCAATGGGCGTTCCAGGGCCGCAGCAGTGAAATACTGCCAGCCCTCCTCCTCATCCTCACTCCCTAAGAAACTTCTCTCTCCATCCGAATTATAACTCCCAACTACTGCTGTATTATTTTATGAGCATTTTTTAGTAGCTCTCCCAGGGTTCTTCTGGTCTCTTTTAAAAAGTTTTACTGCCACTGTGCTGTGGGAAGAACAATTGGTAAAAGTAGAGGATGGAGACAGCCCCTCCGGTGCCAACCAAATGAGGTGACTGAAGGCAGGATTTGGCCCAGTGGCTCATGTAACAGAGTCAAAGCTCGGCCTGATTTACAGCCCCCCGAATTTGGCATGGACGCAGTCCCAGCTCCTCAGATGGTGTCAGTTGTGGTGACTTCACTGCTGGGTGGCCCGGTGCCAGGGTGCTCCAGCTGAGGATCCTGCCTGGTGACATCAGTGGAGGTGTCACTGGGACCCGCATCCGTGCTGGGAGGATGCAGCCTCACCAGAGGAAACTTTTTGCTCATTTGAAAAGAGGGTTGTGCACAACGGACGCCACTTTAAAAAGTGATGTGCTGTGAGATTATCAGCCTGATCCTCACAACGCTGTTCCCTCGTCATAAAGAGCCTAAGGCGGCACTTGCTAGTTTTAATTATTATTTAGAGGGAAGCGGTGCCTTCCCTCTCCCCCTCCCTTTTTTTTTCTTTTTAAAAGGAAGGTAGCTTTTAAGAGCTTGCCATGAAGATCTAAGTTAAAGGATTTTCTCTACTACAAAGCCTGCATAGTTTCCCAGGCCAGGTGGACCCCATAGCACTGACTGCATGCTGAAAAATCTCATCCCCACCCTTCAGGCACTTTAATTGTAAGCCTTTCCAGATACACTGGATAAACACTGTCAAAATGAACCTGAAAGGGTTGTTGTTGGTAGTGGTTTAGCCCTTAAATAATTACAAGTTTGTCTGTCTAATTACAACATAATCTCATTTAAACTTGGATGGCTATTTGCAGTATCTTTTAAATGAGGCAGAATCAGAAAGAGTGAAAATCTGAAAATTTGCAATTCTTCAACTTTAAGGCAAGGAAAAAAGAATTTTTCCTTCTGTAAAATGTAATTCAACCTGACAACAAAAGGAGTTTAAGTTGGAAGCTACTGTGGTGGGATAAAGATGATAAAGAATAGCGTGTGACTGCTGCGATGCAAGAGAAACTTAATACTCTACGGATAAAATTTTTCAAGCAGTTTAGAAATAGTTTAAGGTAATTTACGGGAAGACTTGAGTGACAAAGCACATTACTTGAAGTGCCTTTCCTTCACTAGGCACTTTCTAAATTCTTTCTCTTTCATTTCTTTACTCTCAGGAGACTTTTAAATCCAGTGAACCAAAACACCACTTTGTTTGTTGGTATAGCGTGGGGCTGGCACAGATGGCAGACATTGCACCTGTTCTAATAAAAGGGGAAAATTGAGAGATAAACCATAGCACTCATTAAGAGGAATCTACTGAAACAGGAACAATTTGTATTTTGAATATCCTCCAGGAAGAAAAGCAGAAATACATAAACAGACCTTGTTTTCACCATCATCAGTTTAAAATAAATTTGTTTAAAGGGAATTTCACATTTGTTTCATCTACAAAGACATTACATACCACTAAAGAAACTATGATTATGCTTGAATTTCTTAAAGAAAGCAAATTATTTTATCTAGCTACTCCTTTTAAAGAAAAAAAAATAATCTGTTGGCAGTTTTAATCAAATCAGTTAATCCCCCTATTCCGTAGTTGTGGCAGCTTTTTCTTTTACATTTTCTCATGCTGAGTAATATCACATTCTTACAATCTTTTTCATAATGATCAGAACAGCAAGATAAACAAAAAGCATCTGCTCATCTATTAATAAATAACTAAAATAGTGGGAAGTAAGGGGGAACCATGATACTGTTTGGACAGTTAGCAACAAAATCCGCTGCAAAATAGTTTTTTCTAGGCAGACGGAATATGCTGTGCAGTGTCTGATAGACTATTAAAAAATCTTAAATGAGAAGAAACATCAAGTAACAGCTACTCAAAGAATAAATCCCTTCCAACGTTTGCCTTGATCATCAGGGGTTGTGCTGTTCAACATCCTATATATCTCTATTTCTCTCACACATACGCACACAAGCATTAAATACAAAATGTCATGAAAATTCCTCCATATCACTTAATGTTGGCAGCCCTGCACTGTAAAGTCATTTATATAAAACTGTGGTTGGCAGCTCTCGCTCTTCCATGGGAACAAATTAACATTGGCATTCCAAACACAGGAAAGTAAGGAAATTAGAAACACAGTTTATATTTGGCCAGTGCTTTGAAATACTGTACCATGCTACTGATGTCAATTAATGAAAAGCAGAATTTTGCGGAGAGGGTCTGGTTTTGAAACACATTAACACACGTTAAACATGTTTGCACAGGAACTGGATTGTAAGCATCTTGGTTCCAAAACAATAAAGCAATTACACTAAAACTTGTAGTCTCAAACTTGCCATTAATTCAATCCACTCAACCTGGATCACTAAAGGATTTTCGCAGACTCCAAGACATAGTTGACACAAATGTTTAAAAGAACGTGCAAGGCAGGGTGTCACAGGGCTTGCACAGAGGAGCTCACACCCGAGACCATCTTACGTTACCTGCTGTAAATGTATCTGTAAGGAATGGCATTGCACAACCTGTACCCAAATAAAAGGGATCTCGGCAAACTTTGAATTAGAATCAGTTCCAACTTTGCTACCTGCAACCTTTTTCTTAGCAGAGATGTTTACTGACAAAACCTGCCACACTTCTGGTTTTCACATGCACACCAAAACAGTATCTAGATGGCCGTTTATCTCCTGGCACGACTCCACTGACTTCAATGGAATTACTCCAGCACGGAATTCGGCCCTGCAGTCTTTACAACACACTGTTTATTTGTACTCTGATTCAGATATGTTGATACCAGGAATCTTTCATCACTGAAGTTTCTCCATATGAAATATGTCTTGTGTTAAGAAATATCAGTTTCACATTTTTGTCAAACATTATTTGTTAAATTCTGTTTGTTGCAAAGATGGGAATTCAGCTGTAGTTCAACAACATGGATTGGGCTAATAATGATAAGCAGTGACTAATAGGAGGTAGTTCGTGTTTTGATTATTTGCAGCAAAGGAAGCCTCCCTCAAAAACAATTTCAAGATTAGGAGAGAAAACCGTCTGAAGCTCTAGCAGAAACTACTGCATGCTCATTATTTCAACACAGGGGCATTTCTTTGGCCCAGTTCTGTTCTCAGTTGTGCTAGTGTAAATCAAGAGGGAGTTTATGGGAATTACTTTGGACGTACAGTTGTATAAATGAGACCATGGGGCCAGCTTCAGTAGAAATTTGACAATTTACACCAATGAAGACCCAGCCAAGAATTTTCTCTTGGGTTTCCATTTCCCAAACATATGCATGTGCAGAAGTTTATCCATGTGATTAGTCCTTGCGAGTAGTCCCATTTACTTCAAACAGTTGTAGAATGAAAATCTTCATCCTGAAACTAATTTAAACAGCTCACTCATTTCTTTAGAAGTGCCTTCCCTTTAGAGAAGAAATACATACACAAAATAGCACACTTTATTTTTATATATATGTATATAAAATATATATATATGTATAGTTAATTTATGTAAGCATTTTGATGCAGGCCCCAGGGAGGAGGACTGTATCTCTGGAAAGGGCTTAAAATATCGTGGTCTCTTAATGCTGTGTGTCAACAGGTATCTCTTTATCTGGCCTGCTATCAAGATTTGCTCTACTTGTGTTCTAGCTCAGATGACTTCATCCATCATTGCAACTTCTCACTGGTATTCATCCAGTTAGAACAATTTAGATGCATAAAACTAAATGTGTTATCATTTTAACCACAAATTAACAGTCTCCATATAAATATTAGCATTTCCTCACTTGGTTCAAGGATAGAAGCCATAATGGCACTAACAGTATATTTGATTTAAACTAATTAAAAACAGAGGCTCTTGCAATTTAATATATTGATTTTACCAGTGGGACTTAAATCTTTTATAATAAGTGTACACAGCTGCACCACTCACCCACCGCCACTTTTAAACCTAATCCCTGCATTCCTCCTGACAATAACATGACAGGATCCACACATCCCAGTATTAGCCTTAACCCCGGTGACACTGCCAGAATGTATTAAACTAAAACATCGCAGTGTCCTATTTAAAAGGAGCCTGTCAACAGCTCTGACTAGGCTTTAATAGTTATAATCTTTTTTTTAATTAATGTTTCCAACCACTGGTGTAAGCTCCTTTCACACACCTCTCCCCGTGTGTGTGTCCCCCCCACCCAAAAATGTGTTTTGAGCTTATTTACAGGCGAAAACGTAACGCCTGGTTTCATGCTGACTGCCCAGAGGCCATTAAACCTCCTTTGCCAAAGGAGCACTGTGGGGATGCTCTCTCACACACATACACATACAAAATCCTCTGGCGAGCCGAGCTCGGGTGGGAGCAGGTCCTGCACGCTTCACTTGTGCCCAACTCCTGTTACAAGTGTCACAAGATCTGGCCATCATGGCTCGTCTCCTTCAAAGCTCTTGACAAGCCCTTGTGTTTTGGCTTTTAAACCGCAGTCCCCGGAGGAGGCTTCACCTCCCCAGGATGGTCTGTGTGGGAACGTGGGAGAGACCCTGCTTCTGCGATAAATCCGCCGCAGAAGTGGATGGGGACAACTTCCACCTCCTTTTTTCCCTGGCACGAGGACATCTGTCCTCAGCTGCTCCGTTCCCTGCTACCACTGCACCATTACGGTGGATGCAGAGTTCAGTTCTGCCACTTGGCACCTGGAAATCAGAACATGAATTCATTTCCCTCTAGAACAGGTCTGTACATTTAAAACACCCGCCGGTTCCTTGCTGCACAGCCAGTGCATTTCATCCCTTTGGTTTGCTGCAAAGCTTTCTACCCTGGCTGATCTTATACCACTAAGTGGTGTATATATCCATACTAACCAGAACAACTCCAGGATGTACCTGTTCAGGCTTGAGAGCTTCCACCAGCACTAGGTAGAGGAGAGAAAATGAAAAATAAGAAAAAAAGCCTAGGGCTTGGCCTAATGTATGGACAAAGCATGTGATCATGACCAGGCATCCAGGGCTAACATTTAATCTGCTTTGTTTCAAGTGGGAAATATGTGAAGATCAAATAAGTTCAAATCCAGGTCAAATATCCTTGAAAATCTTTGATTTATATAAGCAGGAAAATGAGGTTTAGAAGAAGTGATTATGAAAGGGTTACTAAAAACACAGCTGTACGCGTACTCTTATATCTGAGGCTCTCCAAAGAAAAACTGTGTGACATCTATATTAACCTTTGGCTGAACACCAATGAAGGCCTGTAGTGAGCTGGAATGCAAGGCAGCCCCTTCCAAATTTTAACACAAGCCAGGTTACAGCTGCAAATGCCTGCAGCCCGTGCTCACTTTATAAAGTATTCCCCGAAGGAAATTTTTTAACTGTTATAGAATCTTTTTCTAATACCCTACAGTGTTAAAGCCTGTTATTAAAGGGCAAAGAGATGGTTCCCCATGCCAAACACTTGTCAACAAAAAGGATAGCCAGATGGTATGAAATAAAAGGAAACTTGGGGGCTCTTCAGCTTCTTGATTTACATTAACAAAAGCCACTTTCATGTGCTCCTTCCAAGAATGACTAATTCCACCCCCCCTTTATTTTTTGCCAGGATTAAACAACGTTGTTCACTTTATAATCAACCATGAGACAAATTAACAAATTGCGTATCGCTTGTGCCGACTCTTTTAAAAAATATTCTAAGCAAGTCTGTTTACCAAGGCAAGATTACCCACATAAGGACAACTCAATTATTTTTAGTAGAGAGGGTCTAAGTAACCTAGAGGATGTTTACTCCTTAGTTTCTGTTTATAAACTTGAAATTAAACTTGTGCAAAAATGCTTTGCATTTTTTCAGCTCTTAAAATGGATCAGTTTGTAAACTGTACTTGGCCAGGGTCCGAAACAAAATTCCAAATACTAAAATTATAGTAATAAATTTTGTAAAATTAGCTGGTAATTAACTGGCTAAGTTAGTCAGACCACTGTGGCTAAATTCTCTTTTAATCTACGTGTAACACCATTCTTGACACAAATCCATTTCCCATCCATCCTGGCACAGGTGTAAGCTACGGCAAAATGTAGCCCGTGAATTAAGTGGTTATAAATCTAAATCTAATTAACTGTCAAGATTTTACAGGAACGTTACATGCTTCGTACAAAGCTCCCTGCAACATAACCCTGGAATGGAGCACCTGTATTCTGGCTCTCCCTACCAGTACCCAGTATAAATTCTCTGGAATAAATACACACAGTATCTCCATAGAAATCAACGGCGGTGGGTGGGGGTGGTTGTTGTAGGGTGTTTTTTTTACTATGAATACCAGTAAATCTTGCAGCATAAATCTGTATTTTTTCCTTTTTTCCCCCTGTTAAGTTGCACAACTAGACAGATGAAGAATATGAATAAAGCAGAGAAAAAAGAAACAAAAAAAGTGGGTTTGTAGATTAGCACTTGGAAGCCTGGAATAACGTGTTTTATTTATTGAAAGGTAAAAGTATTATTTCTTGATTCACTTTTACTTCCTCCAGTCTAAGATGAAACTTATTATGCTGTGACGCTTCCTCATCGTGATGGCTCTCGTATAGTAATAAAAGCCTACCTGTGAAACGCAATGCTCACAGAGTATCTCTTACAAAACTAGGACACAGTTTACTACAGGCTGCATTTAGCGATTCAGCTCTGCTTTAAAAGGCATCATTGTCGAAACTCTCCAAAAAAATATCAGTTCTACAATAGATCTTCTAATTTTCCCAGAACGTCACAGAAAACTGTACGTATCAGAGCAGGTGTTGTATTTGACTATATACGGGAGTGAGTGGCGGCCCTAATTCATTAAAACCTCCATAAACAAGCCTGTCTTTGTCCTATAAAGATGAAAGAACGGATGACTATAATGGGATGAAAGGTGTGCACAGTGATGAAGAAAGCTATTAGAGATCTATGTCCTTTTTAAACTCGTCCTGGCTTGCACTGTTGACAAGGGAACAAAACAGTACAGATAAACCTCCGAAATGTGGCTCGCTGGCAATAATTCCACCTGTCCTTCTTAAAACTGTTGGATTTTGCCTGCGCTCTTACGCACAGACCAAGCTGACAGCAATTAAATGAAGTGGTAATGAAGTACTTTGCAGAAAGAACACTTTTGGATTTCTAAGCCGACTACAAAAGCCAGCAGGTGGAAATGAATTATTACATCCACGACAGCCATCACGTCAGGATGTCGCCTATCGATCAGGTGCTGTTCATACAGGTACAATCTGCTCTGTAGGAAG
Organism: Thinocorus orbignyianus; assembly: GCA_013400375.1. Lineage (NCBI taxonomy): Eukaryota > Metazoa > Chordata > Aves > Ciconiiformes > Thinocoridae > Thinocorus > Thinocorus orbignyianus. The sequence goes on from VXBW01007184.1 coordinate 860,815, forward strand.
TTCCCGTTTAGAAACAGACAGATCCAAAATGCCATTTTTATTCACAGTTTGTGGATCGTTTCCACTCCTTTGTATTCAAAGGAATCGTGAACCCAAACATTAATTCCTTTGATGTACACCTTCCATGGGCTGCAAAGGTGACTCTTCCTGACGGAGGAAGCAGAGGAGGGGAGCAGTTTCACTGATGAAAGTGATGCAGTAAAGATCTATACCTGAGGAGCAGAACTGCTTCCCCAGGTACTTACATGTTTCATAAAGCTTCTCTCCTCTCTACCAAAATGGAAACAGAAGTGTGAAATTCACTATTGTTATTTCAACATTCTTTGTCTTCTGCTGGGGACTCTCCCTGCACTCACACGGCGTAGGACCCAAGAACCGCAGAGGGCAATGTCAGCAAGATCACTCTTATCTCTAAAGTCAAATATTTGACCGCCATTGCTACTTTGGGCTGCTCAAATATTTGACTTTAAATGTATCATTGCCGAGCGGCTTAAGTATCTAGCAGCAATTAGACAACCACTGTAATTCCAAATGGAAAGCACCAGGCTCAGGGAGCACAGCCCCCGGGCCAGATGTAATTCCGAGCTTCCCACTGGGAAGCTTATGGTGGTTAATAAGGAGGTGCAGCTCATGCAAAACTGGAGATCTCCCACAGCGTCCAGGGCCTCCCTAACGTGCAAGAATTGTGCCGGAATGACTACCGTGTCTAATAATTATTAACGTGTGTCACAGAACTTTTACAGCTACTGATCATTTTCAGTTAGTTAAAGCGCCGGGATTAGAGAGGTGGTGATTTAGGTGGCGATTTAATCTTTGCTGCCTCTGAAGTTCCAGACAGTGTAAGTGTCCAGAACGGGGACATCCATAGAGGTGTTAATGGATTTACTGGCGATGGGGGTATCTGTAATCCCCAGCGGGTTACGTGCCAGAGGTAGGGGCTCCTCTTGCTCTTTGTGTCTCCCTTTGTTTGGGACAAAGTCTGAGTTGATCTTGTTTTGGAAAGACTATTCCAATTCTGCCGTGAACATGCAGGCACCCAATCTGTACGTGTGGTGGTTTCAGAGCCGCACATGACATGGTCTAAAAATGACCAGAGCGAACCAGGGTCTGCAATTATATATTTTAAATAGAATGCTCATCCCGACAATGTTTTACTCGAATCCAGCCAAGTCGGTCCACACGGGTGTGCAATCTACAGCAAGCAAATAGAAATCAGATTGGGCCGTGGCATCCAATTAGAGAGGCCTAGCGAGCCGCACACAAAGCATGCCAACTTTTGTATCATTTGCATAAACCCATCCACATGTGCTTGTGAAAGGAGGCGAGTGGGCTGCATAAACCGGGGTCAACAGGAAAAGCTGCAGGAGTAAATAAGGCTTTAGTGTGGAATCCCTCTCAAGCCATTAGGAAAACATGTGGGAGCCCCTCCGGCTGCGGGAGCGCGGCGCTGGGATGCCGCAGGGAACTATCCGTCTAGGCAGCCCCAACGGCTCTGCATCCCGCAGGAGTGCTAGCACCAGGAGCTGGGACCCGTGGTCCTGCCTGGGTTGTGTGTGTCTTCCGTGGCAGTGCGGGATGCGGGACAGCCCTGCTAATCGTCCCATTCAGCTCCTACCTGCAAATCCGATTTCTGAGATGCGGACAGTAACTCTCAAAGGGAGAAGACGACAAAGAACTTGGCGTGTCGGCGTGCGGGGTGGAGTGTGGCCAGCGCTTGTGGCTGTCCCAAGTGCTGTGATGGGGAGTCACAGCCCTCCACGTCGCTGCCATGTAATTACTGTCTGGCAAAGCAGCCGCCTTTCCATGGGCCGCTACCTGCCCTCTCCTCGCCCAAGTGAGCTGCCACCCATCCAACCCGCTGCAGCATCAGCTCCCTACCGGGTGGTCACCTGCACCACCAGCCCCCTGCCCTCCTGCTGGCAGTCAGGACCCTGCTCCAGCCTCTCCCCTGCCCTGGCAGGGCTTTTCCCACCCAGTCATCCCTGCTCCATCCCCAGGCACTCACCCAAGTTGACGAAGCTCATGACCATGTCAGCTTCGGTGAGGAAGTTGCTGTCCTGCAGGCTGGCCAGGGGTGGCCCCTGGGTGCTGAAGATGGGCTTGTAGGGGTAGGAGAAACCCTCGCCCTCCTCAGCAGCGGCCCCCGCCGCCCCCTCCTCCACGGACATGGCATTGTAGAGGTCTAGCATGAACATGGGGGCCGAGTTGTGCTTGCCGTGGAGGTGGGGCCGCGGGCGGTGCGGCAGGCCGAGGATGGAGAGGATCTCCCGCTGCATCTCCCGGCGCTCGGGGCCGCGCAGCCGCCGGTGGATGAAGCTGGAGTGCACCTCGTTGTCCACCGTGAAGTCGGCCAGGACGCAGCGCAGCNGGCAGCCCCCGCGGAGGCGCCGCAGCCCGCTCATGGCCCCGGCGGGGAGCGGGACGGGGAGGGGGGACGCTGCCTTAGCAGCCCCGACCCATGGACGGAGCAGCGGGGGCTTCTGCCGGGATCCCGCACGCCGCCGCGGAGCTGTGTGCGCTGTGCGGCTCCGGCGAGAGGCAGCGGGAGGTTGTGTCTGGTGGGAGGAGCAGGCTGGATAAACCCAAGCGCTCTCTCTCGCTCCAAACCGCTTGGGAAAGAGAG
>VXBW01007184.1:863474-906288 GCA_013400375.1 Thinocorus orbignyianus
AACTGCCTGGAGGAGGAACATCCGATCAGGTTGCTTTGCAGGATGTTTGTGGAGGCTGCTGGCTTGGGGGAAGAGGGTGAGCCGGTCCCAAGTGCTTAAATTAACCTGAACGTAATTAAGGAGAAGACACCCCAGGAGGGAGGGTGGGTTTATGTCTAAGGAAGGGGCCCGAACTCCTGGAGAGTTTATCGATGCAAGTGTATCGCCTCTCTGCGTGAACACCAATACTCAAGCGCGCTTTCTGCTTCCCGACCACTCTGGTTTGTGTTTTGTTGTGTTTGTTTGTTTGTTTGCTTGCTTGAAAGAAGTCCAGAGAGACTGTCCGGGGAAAAAACAACAGCACTAAATTATTTAAAACGTGATGATTGTATATTCTCGCACGTAGGCACGTATGTCTGCGTGTGGAGAGCCCCGGGTCACTTTTTCCAACTGGCAGCGAGGAGAGTTAATGGAGAAGCACTAGAAATCCAAGGTGGGAGTTATCATAAAACAGTTGTAAAACCAGCAGCGTTTACTTGGAGGGGAACCATCAACCCATGCACATGGGTGGTTTATGCCATTACACCATCCCTTCAGCTCTCTGGTACAGCTCTTTGTGGAATACTGTCTTGCCACAGACTTTTAATTTTTTAAAGCAGTGTCTTTTTTTTTTTTTTAAACTCAGTGGGTGTTACATCTACCATAATGGAGCCCCAGTCCTGCTTAGTTTGGGTAGATGTCTACTGCAATGGTAAATAATAATCATAATCTTAGAGAACAAATGCAGACTGCTGCTTCCCAAATCTTACTTGGAAAGTAAGGGGAAGGCAGGATAGAAGGGTTTATCTGGGTCACTGAATCCAGCCCGAGGTAGCTTGTATACAGCCGTGCATACACACACTAAGTTTATGCTGACATTAAGATTCGCTCCTTAGGCAGAGGAGGGAGAAGAGGGACAGGAGTAAAGGAGGTCAGCATTGGTTTTTTGATAGGTTGTTCACCCAATATTTTCAGACGAGTGATATCCAGTAGCATCCAGCACTAGATCCTGCATCTGCTCTGGAAACCAATATTCAGCGCTTCTTTTAGATCTTGTGTTTAAAATCTGTGTGTGAATGGCAGGTAAGCAGTCAAAAAAGCTTCATGGGAAACACATTGAGTGATTTAGTGTGTTTGTATGTATGTATGTGCACCTCATAATAACAGGGAAACTGAGGCACGGCATCAGAATGACTCATGGTGCTATTGAAACAGTGGTGGAACCAGCACTGAACTCCTTGCTCAGTCCTAACATGTTTAGGAACAGCTCAAGCTCTAGGAGGATGGTGAGGGAGAGAAGTTGAGAAGCCACATCCACCCTAGGTAATGTGAAAGCACCTGCTAAACTCACTAGTGCTAACAGGGGTGCTCAAATACCACCCCTGGAGCCACCTATTGCTCCCCACTAATAAAAACACCAACACCTAAGCAGCTGCATTTTGGGTGCCCAGTTAAGATTAAATTCTCTAGCATCTTTTGTCCCTCCTGAGGAGCAGCACTAACCTGGCCGTAGCCAGGCAGCTATTTGCCTAAATTTCTCTCTTGCTGAGGGTGTGGTTTCTAGATCAATTGAAGCTGATTTAAAGCCAGGTTTCTCCTGAGAAAGATGTTTTTTTTTCTCATCCCACCCCAGCCTGGACCTTCAGCTGCGCAACCCCACCCCTCTCCAAAGCCGCTGCTGACACTCAGATCCACACACAGGTCTGGGAGCCGATTCTGGTTTTTAAAGTAATCTCTTTTTTTTAACCATTTACGTATTTGGTTTTGCTGAATTAATTTTCTGCTGGATCAGCTCCTTATTCTGACTGACTACTTACTGTGCTGGAAATAGGGAGGCCACAGGAATGCAGGGCTGGGGGCAAGGAGAGGGTGTCAGGCGGCTGGGCTGGGCTGCCTTAGGTTGGCTTAAACTGCTGGTGGAAGGGCAGACGATTGAGTATCCCTCCACTCTCCCTTTCTGCTGCAGATAACTTGATTGCTCCTTCCTTTTTGTTCCACGTGGGCAGTTAATTTTTCCCAAGTTTTGAGTGTTGGCTTTTCCTCAAGCAGCAGCAGGGCAAGGAGAGCAGCTTGGATATAAGACAGTGAGATTAAAAAGTCTGTAGGGATGGAAGAGAAGTGGAGAGCAGGTGTCTCTGCTGCCTGAATTACTTACACCTGAATTGCTTGTAGCTCACATTTAAAAACTGACTAAATTTCAGGTGTGTTGGGCTTTGGAATGATATAGCTCTTTGAGAGAAACAAAAGGAAAAAAGATGGTTTGGATCCTGACTTGTTAACACCTCGGGTAATGACTGTTGAAGCTGGATGTGTCATGGAAGAAACAGCAGGGAAAGAAACCTCTTGATTTGACAAATTTCCTGAGGAAATGATGTTTGAATCTATTTCCTTCTTGTTTTGTGTGTTTAGGTGGTCTGGGTTTGGCCAAGCTTAAATACATCCTGATTTAATGCAGGATATGCTTTTTAAAGAGGGGGCAACACTGCAAGTCTGTCCTATGCTTTCACAGGAATAGTTGCAAGAGTTTAATCTTTTATTATTTCTGTTATATTTCAGTGTTTTCTATGATACTGTTGCACGAGGTGCACCATTAAAGACATACATAACAGTCTGCAATGGGGGTACTGCCTGCATGTTTTCTTGAACTACTGTAACAAAAACACTCTAGAAGTGTGGGATGAGAAAGGGAACCTGTTAAAGAATAATTTTTTTGAATGTGAGGTCCTCGTCTCTTGACTCCAGCTCGCTTTGGGACGCAACAAAGGGCAGCCTTTATTCTGCTGCACACAACAAAGGGTGATGCAGCTCAGACTGCAATGGTTCAGTCCTCAGATCCGAGCTTGAATTTCAGACAGCAAAGGTACAAACTGGATTGCCTTTCTCATGGACAACGTCTTTCTCTTCCCTCCTTTCTTGCCTGCCGCATAAACCCCGTCCTGCTTCCTGCAGGATCAGTTGCACACAGGTTGCTGAAATATTGGCACTCTCATGTCATTGTCTTTTTCCTCCTCCTTCCTGGATCAATTAAGAAACCAGTTTTTCCTCTTGCTCTTCTCTGCTTGTCTGTCCTCCTCTTCTTGAGAAGGAAAAGCAAATGCTTATGATGAGGTAATTCCTGTTTGTTGGCACTTGCTGCTTCAGATAATTTCTATAAAAACAAACTCCCGATGTTTCTGAGGTTCTGCACAAGCCGCATTACCAATTGAGTAACTTTTTGATCTCTTTGAGCTTTGTGTGTTCACTCTTATCTGATTTTTGTACCAACTACTGCCATTGTTTTTGCTTGTGTGGAAGTCAGTATAGTTGGAAGCCTGTATTTAAGAGATAAAGGGTCTGATTTTAAAGCGTGAAATGGACAAAAATGTGCAGGTTTGTGCTCGATGGATTTGTATGTGCTTCTGTCATCATTGTGTACCTGTACTGGGCGTGTGCAAGTGGCAGGATTTGGCCATTTGCATTCAGTTTTACCAAATGCAGTAAAAAGCCTGGGTTCTGCTCACAAACTCATTTCGTGACTCTTTAAAAATCAGACACAAAGCATTTTTTTCCCTCTTTTCTGCTGATTCAGTTTCAAGCTCCTTGCCTTCCGACTTTGATGTCCTCTTTTTAACTTTAACCATGTTTCTTTCCCATTCTGGTTTGCATCTTCTCTCATTTGTCTTGAACAAAGTGCAAGTCCTAAATTACAGCAAACTTTTTTCTTCTTCCAAATATTCCCACTAAAATAGCATGTGTTTGGGGAACTTTGAACGTTTCCTCTGGGCCCTGTGCATGCAAAACACTTATATAACAGAAATAGTAGCATCATTATTTCTATAAGAATGCATAATTAGCTTGCATATTTAATTACGCTGTATTGGATCATTCTTATCAAAAGTTTCTATTCATCTCTTCGGTATTATGACTGAGAACATATTCACCAACGTGAAAGTAATCACCTTATGGGTAAGCCATTATATTAGCTCTAATCCAGGAATTGGAACAGATCTGGGTTGAACGGTGCTGGGTTGGACTGTGCTGATTACATTATAAAAATTAAACACTGATTCTCACAGCTGCTGCCCAGAGATGCTGGTGATCAATAAAATAAGAAATGATTTTTGGATTACAAAATGGGTCAATAGTGCTGAAACAAAAGCTCATCGGCTGAGGAAGGTGGGCAAAGTTCAGCCCTTCATAGTCCAGCACTTCAAAGAACTTCGCTTTACGAAACTGGATCTCCGTGGGGATTCTTTCGCTGTTATTTACTCCAGAGAACATGAGAAATGAGTTCGTATCATTCAATCGTTTGTAGTATTAGCAGCTTGGATATAGGCCTATGTTACATTTCATGTATATGCTTGTATGTAATTGTTTGTTTATTGGTATGAGTGCATGTATGTGTGCATACACCAGTCTTTAATGTAATGTATGTGTCGCATAGATTCGTGGCTGTGAATATTGCTCAACGTCAGACTACTTTTAGCTCTAGGTATTGCCAAAGCAGCCCAAAAAAGAGTTTAATTTTGTGCTACTAAATTAGTCTGTGCACACTTGATTTGGTTGAAGCTTTTGGCAAAACCCCAGGCGTCTCCTTTGTTGGTAACATTGCAATCGGAACATCTGAAATATTTATATTTACATTTGTGGAAGCCTGTGCTGAGAACACGCTCCTTCATGGGTCACTGTTGGGAGCAGACTGAAGCTCTGCTGCAGCACCTTGGAAACGTGCCTCTGAGAGTCTGCTTAGTTGTAACGTTTTCTTGTAATAAATGGTGATCTCTGCTTCTACAGTCCATCATCAGATGATTTGGATTCTTCTTGTTAACATATATATATGTCTTCTGGAGTATTCTTTAGTTTTCTGCTATTTGAATTCACTAAAGATAGAGACATTTGGTATTTTTATACTCTGCTGTGTACAAAAAAACAAGCATGTAAAACCTGTTTGTTGTTTTCAAAGTGAGCAATAGTAACTGATTCCGACCTGTGAAATGCAACAGGGCAAATTTGGATGGCTTTGCTTTTTCTCTCCAGGCAGGTGCAGAGTAATACCTCAAAAGAACCATTATTTTGTGCCTTTATTCCAATGTGTACATAAATGCTTGCATAACCCTTGCACAGCTGCTGTACAAACTACTCATGCCACAAGTATTAGTAATCCTAACAGGGGAGGTTGCATGGAAAATTGGGGTGTGTATGCTAAACCATATGTACCATGCCCCTGAATCATAAAACTTCTGTCGCTGGAGGAGGGAGATCTTCGGAGACTGTGGGTTTTACAGGTCCGTAGGAAGCAGGATTATATACAACAGCTGCACCCCACAGTTTCTCTCCTGGTGAGGCTTATCTTGTGTGTTTAAATAAGCAGGAAACAGAATTTGGTCCAACATTATCTTCATATGGACTCAGCTTCTACTTTTATTTATATTGCATTTCCATAGGAACAATTATTTTAGCAGTTTATTTTGAATACATATTAGAGCCACTCAAATGGGAGGTTCTGAGCTGCCAGTTTTGAGCTGCGTGGGGCTGTGGCCATACAATGTGCATTTTTTTGTCTCTGGTTCTGCCTCTAGAATAACTTTCTTTATATCCGCGATGATTTATAGCAGTGTTTCTGAACGGGTCTGAAACAAGATGGAAGTTGGAGATTTCATTTGATTCTCTAAAGCCCTGGCCACAAAAATCCCTCCCCACGTTGAGCAGAGTTGCAGGGTTTGGCCCCAATTCCCCATGGTTTGAGGGCCGTCCCAGCTCCCGCTCCAACCCAGGGAGGAGGGTTTTTTGCCACATTACAAGTGGCTGCGTGAAGCAATCTACCAGAGCTTTAGCAGCAGAAAATCATTAATCAGGAGTTTATGCTGGAGGATTTGAAAATAATGCGACGGGACCGTTTCCTCTGCAGGTGTCGATGGGCACAGCACGCTGCGAGCAGGCGGACGTGCGGTTATTTATCCCGGCGAGGAACTAACGCGGGGTTCTCCCGCGGCTGCGGAGGGGGCTGGTGTTAGCGCTGCGCTTTTTGTGGAGGAGACTTTGGTTCTAAGGGCGAGGCTGGAAGAGTTTATCTTTCTGAGACGGAGATTTCTAAGTTTTCAGTCGGAAAAATTCCGCTTCCTGAGTAGTGCTCGGTGTGCACCGAGCCTGCTTTGTAAAGTGCATCTTCTCAGCGTTCATCCAGAGCCTTTCCTGCAGTTGTCGGAGCCCCATAGGCAAATATATACTGTTAGACTATTAAGATAATTTTTCAGTTAAGACATCGTCAAAGTGCAAGCGAGACAATAGAAACAAAACCCCTTTTGTTCTGACTAAACTGTTCCTAATGACCCCCTCTATAAACAGTGGCACCAGCGGAGGTCTCAACAAGGCTCTTCATTGAGACCCCTTTCAAAAGGACAAGCAGAGCAGAACGTGGGGCAGAAACTCTCAGAGTTACTGCACTTTACTCCGCTTTGGTGGTCTGACCACAAGAGAGAATCTGTTGTTTTTGTTGTTCAAGGCACCCAAAAAGAATAATTTAAAAGCATGAATTTCCACAATTAGCATCCTATAAAGAGTTCTAAATATTTGGATTGTCGGGAAAAGAGCAGAAGGAAGCAGTTTGTTTGTTTACTTAAATCAAGGGGCTATAAAATAGATTCTTATGAGTTTCGTATAAAATCTTTTTTTTTTATTTTATTTTGAGGTTAGTTATCTGTTTAACTCATATAAATAAAAATGTGAAGTCTGAAGAATTTAAGATTTTCACAGACTAGTAAGATTCTTATGTTTGCTTTGGAGGTAAAAATCAGTTTTGTGAATCATATGTTTATCGTGAGCAGGGGAAAAGTTTCAGTTGTTTAGTTTCTAGAGAAATTGGAGATACAGTGACAAACTGAAGCCACTAAAGAACAAACTCTTACTCTTCCAGATGGGCTCTGTAGGATGCTCTGTGCAGATGTGAGTAGCATAGACACTGTGTCTTCACGCAGTTGAGGGCTGTGGAGGTTATGAATCACTTCCTGATTATTTCTGTCCCTGTTTCTGTGTCCTGAACACCTCAGAAGAATAGCACAGGAGATTTTCCATTTAAACAACAACCTATTTACAGAGTATCTTTGTTGTATGTAGTTGGGAAGTGATGCTAGGTCACACAGGGAAAGTCCATAATTTGGATGATTTGAGAATTACACAGACTACATTTGCAAATAGAAATGCCAGGTTCTTCTGAAAGAACCTGGAGTTTGTGTCCTGGCACCTGATTTAGTAGGAGTGTTTCTAACTTAAAACATGGGCTACTGCTTCATTTGGAAATGGATAGGAAGAGATCATGGAAGGAAAAGAGAGAGCATCCATAAATAAAGGAACCGCACACTGAGTACAGGCTAAATCATGGAGAAAAATAACTCCTATAGGGTTCAGAACCCCTTCAAGTCTCCCCCATGTGATGAGGGGCTGAGGGCACTCTGCCATTTGTGGGAAGTTCTCAGCGGTTGGTGGCTTTGGGCCTTTGGGTGTTCGGCTGTGGATAGTGCCTACACTTGTCCTTCCTAGGAGTGTGGGATGGAAGGTTTCAGCATCTTGGAAAAAGGCACAGGATGAAGGTCTAGTGCCCTGTGACAGGATGCTGAGAGAAAGAGAAATGTCAAAGAAATCTTGAAGAGGTTTCCAGTAGAAACAAAAGAGTCTTTGTGAGGGACGCTGTTAACAAGTCTAATGGAAGGAATGGGGACTTAATATGAATTGAGAGGATTTGCAAGTTGTTTCTAAGCCTTGAGGCAGGAACAAAAAGCTGAGCATTTACTGTTTACTATATTTGGTATGTATGGAAGAGCAGTTTGGACATCAAGGGAGCTAATAAAATGCAGAGCCTAATTCCTCTCTCTACTGCAAGCTGTGTTGTTGCACTGGGGATAGAGAAAATGCTTCTGTTAAAGGACAGCTCTGAGGAAGAGCAGCTGAGACTTGAACTGGCCTCTTTTGAAAACAACCATTTTTTTGTGGCAGTGTAGCTGAGGTCCATAAGCTCGTGCTGATGTTTTCCATTAATACAATTTTATTTTTCTTATTTGTATATATTTAAGCATTTTACAAAGCACTGGAGACCTAGTTTTCAGGATTAAATATGGTAACTGTATAATGTGACAGCATGAAGGTTCAGGATGAATTTTGTCACATCTTTCCTCAAAAATCCACGTTTGAGGGTTGTTTTTACTGATAACTTCTGAAAAAAGACTAACTGTATCTGACTAAAATTTGCTGTTTCAGAGACTTTCTGGTTGAGAAAGGTGGGTGGGCTGAAAAAACACCTTGTCTTCTGGCTCTGTCTACAGAAGTTTGTGGGAATTAATTGATCAGAATAAATGAACAGTTGGATTTCTGTCTGTGTTTAATGCCACGTAAACCAGATTTTATTTAATGTTTTGACTAGATAGAAATTCTCATATTTTGGGGTCATATGAGAGGTGTGATAACTGTAACAAAGAACAACAGTGCCAAAGAGGATTTTTTTTTTATTTGGTTCTTACCATCTTTCAAACAATCTTGAGATTCTCTTAGATTGAAATAATGTAAGTAGTTGTTAATCCTGGTGCAAATAAAAGCCTATTGCAAGCTTTCAGCCTATACTGACAACAGTAGAGCACAGTTATGTGAGTATAAAGCAGTGATCTTTAAAGTTTTCTGATTTGTGACTTTGGCAGCAGCCAGTTCTTTGGTCATATCAAAGCAATCTGTCTTATTTACCTTTTTGGATCCCTCTGAAAGCAGCTCATGGCCCCAAATGCTTGTTGAAGCACACTTTAAAAATCAGTGGTATAGTATAAATCAGAATGTACAAATCAAGTTAATTTTCCCTATGCAAGAGCTAAATGTCTGACTCTTCTAAAGGCCAGCAACTTGGATCAAGTTATAAGAGAAAATATGAATTGAAGAGTTAAGGGTGGTGCACTGAGAATTAGAGTTGACCAGAAACAAAAAAATTCTAGTATATAAAAAAATTAACGGTTTTGACATTTGTTTTAGATTTGTCACAGAATGATTTAAAAAACAAAACATGAATAGAAAGAATGAGACATCCCAGAATAGCCAACATCCAGTGGCTAGGGTATTTACTTGGGCCGTGTCCAAGTGGTGCTTTATGGGATTTGGAGCAGACATTTGACATAATGTTTTCAACATTATTTTTGTTAGACTCAAATTTGGGCTCTGAAGTGGCTTGAAAAAGAGCTCGCTTGGAGTCCTGTAGTTCATAGGTGAGATTTAGTCACCAGGCTCTTTAGTCTCTCAGTCTCTCTTTGGCCTTGAGAATTTTACATATATATATTTTAAACAAAGTAGAGAAGTTGTGTAGAGAAGAGGCAGTCACTTATTCTCTTGCATTTGGTAGGATGCAATTGTACTTTTGGGTATTTTTCTGACTTTGGGAGTAAGTAAAACAACACTCATATTTATACTCTATCCTCACTTAGGACAGATTTTTCTCATGGAAATACCTGAACCTGTCTAACTATGTTTCCATGGAAATCAATATATTACTTTTAAATTTTTTTATTTTTGACAAGGTGGCGTATTTTGATGGCAAAAAGCACTTTGTCCAAAAATTTCCAACTGGCTTTTTTGAACAGAGACCTACCTCTGTATTCTATAAATGTGAGGCATTTACCTTTGGTGTTTTTGTAGATTTAAGAAGAGATCACAAGTGAAATGTGGTTCTGGGGTGATTAAATCTGTGTGTGTGAACTTCATAAGGACTAAAATGAAGTTAAATTCAATATGTAGGGAAAACAAAAATCTGAAAAGTTATTGGGTTAAAACTGCAGCTCTTCTCCTTTGCTTTGCAAACATGGATCTTTCAATCCAATCCTTTCATCCTTGTTCCCCATCCCACTCTGAATCTCATCAAGCTCCGCTGGACACACATGTTCTGCTTCTCTTTCTGGTTTAGCCTGTGCTCCTGCCAACTTCCCATGGTCTGTGTTCCCTCCTCCCCACACTCTGTCTTTCACCCAGGCCTGATCCTGCCGCAAAGGCACTTCCCCAGCGCTCTGCACCCTTGGGCGTGAGTGACTAAGAGCTGAGACTTGCAATTGTCCCAGGGGAGTCTAGGAGCGTATGGAGAGGTGGAGAGAATACATTTCAGCAGCACGCTCTCTCCATGCCGCAGCACTCTCAATTCATTAATCAGCAGAGTTAATTTTAAAGATGTTTACCATTTTGGCAACTGGTTATTGGAAAGCTGATTACTGGGTTAATGGCCCTGCTTGAAAACAGTTGTCCCATTTCTGTAGACGAAGTCAATCCAGTTCAGCTTGTCTTGTAATAAAGCGTTGTTACAGATTGTGTATGCAGTCGATGCCTTGTTTTCCTAGAAGAACAAAATGGAAATATATTTTGCATCAGATAATAAATGTGCCTTGCCCAATTCCCCAGGCAGTTAAGTTATACTGAACAATATTGGGAGCAGCTAAGTTTGATGTCAACAGGTGTCTCTCAGTTCCATTCTCTTGTACAGATTCAGTATGTGTTATGTTTCACTTCTAACATTCACTTCTGAAGTCTCTAGAAGTTAAAATGAACAGCATCCAGAGACAGCATAACTGAAAAGTCATCTCCAACCCAGGGTTTGGTGTAGCTGTGCTAATTCACCTACTGAGAAATAAAATAGTCTAATTACCTCCTGAGCAGCAGAATTTATTAGCTCGAGTGCTCCTAGAACCTGGTCTGGCTCATTTTGGGCTAACACAAGGAGTCTGAGCGGGTGCTGTACGCGCTTCCTGTAATTTAGGAAGCGCTGGGTGATGCTCTACTTCGGATGAAATATATAAACAAGATTATATTGAGTTCTGGTCAGTGGAGATCCTATCACACCTCTCAGTCTGGTTCCCTAGGGAAACTACTTACGCAGTCTCATTACTTGTCTGACCCAGTTTCCAATATGCTGACACTTTGTTCACAGGTTACATAGATGTTTCGAGATAGTACGTCCTTACCAGGCTTGCAAGAATTAGCACCTAAGTAGAGGAAGGAATCCTTATTAACGCTGCCATTGAGGAAGAAGGGAGAATTCAGCAATTATTCATTGTGTTTGACAACAGCAAGCCGTTTGACTGATTTGCACTTTGCTGTGATATTCCTTGGCGAAAGCACCGCTTTATTCAGCTGCCAAATCAAAAAGCCAGGGGATGGCTAGGGGAAAGATGCCAAGGCATGCTCGGGTACTCCCCAGGGAAGAGGAGATACCGCTTGTTCTTGGTGGGGGTAAGAGGCTGGAAGGTTGAAGAGGGCTGGAGGCACTGGAGTGTGGGATGGTGGAGGACGGGACAGCTGGAGTGGCTCCAGGAGGGAGGTGTAAGACATGTAGCATAGGTTTTTTAAGAATGAAGCTTCATTGGTTCCACTTTTCAGGGAATAATTTGTTAGGAAAATATTGAGGTCTTAATTTTGCTATTTTGGATACGTTTACATGCCGATTTAACCAACCCTTCTGCAATTCCGTGTATTAGCTGTAGCTGGTGTGCCTCCTTGCTGCTACACAGCAGGCATCTGCTGGTATTTGACCTGAAAAGATCATTACACGAGCTTTATTTGATGTGCATTTAATAAAGTTGTAGCTGTTGTGACTATAACTCATGACTCCCGTGTCACTGGGCAGTGGTGTAACCAGCGACTCGGCATTCCAGGAGCATCAGTTCAAAGGGAAGGATGGGGGACTCGAATATGTGCCAGAGCCTCGTGACTTTTATTGCTCCTCTCCTCTGTTGGGGAGACACATTCTCCAGCTGGAGCACCGAGAAGTACAAAGCATCCTTAGACCTTGTAGTGCAAAATGTAAAAAGTGATGTTATCTGCAGAAAGTGGACTTGAGATTCTATCAGCGCACATTTAGCATAAAGCATTTCCTATGGTAATGCCTCTCACTTTCCCAGACTTTTACAGGCTCCAAGTGGCACGCAGGCTGCAGACCTCTTTGTAATGTTAATGAATCATCTTAATGGACTGTTTTAGCAGAAACATTCATCACCTTTTGTACCACAATGATTTTTTTTGTTATACTTAAATGGTTAAGTAGGCAATAAATGCCTATCAGACCAACCACTATGGTCTAGTAATCCACCTCACTATAAATCACCAGTGGATTATTATTGTCCTGTTTAATTAACACTCTTAAGGGATTCTATCGTTGGATAGACTTTCACCTTGCCCTAAGCAGGCATTAACATTTCAAATAAGAAAAAGTGTGTTTATGTGAAAAGCGTTAATCAGTGTGACCTGGAACTGGTGGTGGGAGGTTGGATGAAATATGTGGATGTGTGTATGCCTGGGCGGCCATGGGTGGTGGCTCCACACATCAGTTTTCAGTGAAGCTAAAACCAGACCCATGGAATACTTTCTTAAGTAATAGCAAATGATAGTTTTAATATAATTTGCATTAGGTCTTAAAGATATTTGGCTATATTTGGTTGTAAATAGCAGCTTTAAAGATTTTAATTCTGGGAGTTGAGAATGTGATGGGTTTTTTGTTTTGTTTTGGTTTTTTTTTTGCAAGTGTACGTTTTGTGTGTAATATGGGGTTTCTTATGGTCTGATTCAGCCTGAAGTGTTTTTAGAGGAAGGGATCAAACCCTTTTCTTTTCTCTGCAACAAAAGGTGAGAGGGGGAGTCTGATCCTGTTGCTCCCCTGTGTGCTCTTTTCAGACTTCACAGCCAGAAAGAGTAAGCGAAGCAGCAAGAATTCCTGGGAAAGGCAGGGGGGTCCGTAGGCTTAGATGCTCTTTGCAGAACAATCTTTCACAAACTAAATTCCCACACTGGGACACAGGCTTAAGACAGGATCACTCTCAATATACAAACATTTTTTTACATAGTACAGCTCAAAGCTGGTTTTCTCCTCTTGGCAGAATATAAGGATGGCAGGTGTTTTCCCCTCCTTTAGTACAATTTTAGTAATTTCCTCATCTTTTGTCAGGAGAGAAAGACATTTGAAAAAGGCTCTTGTTAAGGTAGTGTTTCCCATCCATGAAATCTTATCCCGCTTTCTTTGATTTTGTTACATTGGTAATACTAGTAGCACACTTACCAACTGGGTGCTTGGGTGGCAACCAGCACTGACAGCAGTTGTGGGAGATAACCAAGCGCTCAATTTCCATTTTACAGACAGAGCCACTGACATGTAAATGTTCAGAGATTTTCCGAGGTCTTTAAGAGTCACAACTAGTAGCACAGCTCAAGAGACCCTGTTTCTTGTCTGCACGCAAACCTGGTGTGCACATCCCTTTCCTCTTGGCAGTTTTGTTAAATTATTTCCTAGTATGGACTCCTGCAAATTAAAGAACAAATGAAATTGCTAAGCGGGACACAAACACACTAAATCTTTTCAATTAAGAGGCTGAATCTCTTAGTATAAATTCATTTCCTGAAACAAAACTCCAGTTGTGTAAGATTAATTCTTTCCTCTAAGATTGCACGGATTTATTGACTAACAAAATCTGCTGTTGCATAAAGGGAAACGTGCTATTTAATGTGGCCTGATCAAAGGCAAAACCATGGCATTAGCATTTTCACTGGGTATTTTTGTTTCTGTTGCATACTGATCTGCCAGGTTTTATTCTATTTGTAACTGAAAAGGTGTGAAATGATTCAGTGCTGAACATGTGGGAAATAGCACAAAACACGAAAGGAATTTGAACGAGATGAGAAATTAAACTAAGCTTGTAAAGAGTATGTTGTTATTGCATGAAGCCCTGCAGTGACAGAGAATGAGAGTATCTTACGCCCAGGACAGTGTTGTGAGGAGGTCGGTGTGCATTGATCATACAATAATTTTTTCAAATCATTTACAAGAGATGCACAAAATGCACACAGTTTCAAGTGTAGGCATGTCCTGAGAAGAATCTCCTTCATTCCCTCTAGACACACCCTGCTAATTAAATCCATCATGCCTAGCAGTAACCCCCAGGGTTCAACCTTTTCTAGAGCGCTGTTACTATCCAATGTTTTAGCTCATACAGTGGGCAGCCAAGATTTCATGTCTATGCATATAGCAGGACTCCTAGCCAATATTTCTTGCAGTCTCCTCCTCTCCATCCCAATCTGGATATATACAATATATATATATATTTTAATTTTATTTTTGTTAGGTAAAACTTCAGTGTTCCTTTCAGATTACTTTCTTACATAGGATGCAATAACCTGTATGAGGGTGGCAAGTTAAAGTCTAATAAAATCCAGAATCTGTGCTCCATGTAGGTAGCTGGCCATAAGAAACTGTAGCAAGGATGGATATTGAATGACTTCTATAGTCCAGCCAGGTTTTATCAGAACAGGTCATCAACCTGTGGGCTGCCCAAACCTGTTCCACTGCTTCCCCATTGATTAAGTATCTGGAGACGTTTGCAGGTATATCAAATTCTCCATAATCTATTTTATCTTAGTCACACTCAAGTTCTTTTTCAAACTAGGGCAAAAAAGTTCCCTCCACTGGTGAGAGAAGGTGGTATATCTCTTTAATGTACTTCTGCACGTTGAATTTCCTCGGAGCCAAACTATGATCTCAGATTCCCATGAACTGGTATCAGTGGGACTGCAGGGAGTATAAGGGAGGTAAAACCTGCCTATGTATGCCCAGATGTTAAGGAATTTAAAACCTGATTTTCTTCATTTGATTGCAGAGCTGATGTGTAAGGGGGAAAGAAGGAATGGAGGGAGTGTGTAGCTTCCAGCCAAGTTCAGATGGCCAAAATTCTTTCTGAATCTCAATACTTGTATCATCTGAAACAAGGCAGAGTCGTGCCTGGAATTGTTACCTTTTCTTGTCATTTAGGGATTTCCCCTCTCCTTCCTGTGTGTTTAGTCCCAATTTATTTTCCTGCCCTTACTCTCTGCCCCAGGTTTTTTTATTTTCCTGCCCTTACCCTCTGCTCTCTTGAGCACTGTGTTCCCTTCTGTCTGGTTCAGGCTTCTACATGGTTCTGTCTTTGCTTTTTCCCGTTTCTCTCTGCACCTCTTTTCTTTCCCTCACCACTCAGTCCATGACAATAAGAGTCAGGGGAAGCAGTGTGAGGATATGTTAAGAGTCTCATAAAAAACCCAAGTGAGTGTCATGGGAAAGGTGGGCACAGCCTGATTGTTCAGTGTCTTACTCAACACAGTAAGGGGTATCATAACTAACTAGCAGAGAGAAGGTTCAAGGACATGCAATTTTGAAAGTAGTTAATCTATAGCACTCTCTCTCACAGGACATTTTGTACATTAAACAAATGTATGTGCAAATTCATAGAATAAAATTCCAGGAATACAAAGACATCACCTCTGGTTCCAGAAGTCCTTGAGTCATAAATGGGAGAGTGGGAGAATATGCTGGGAAAGCATCATTAGACGCTCTTCTTATACTCTTCTCATGGTGTCCAGTATTGCTCTCTGGCAGAAGCAGAATATTAGGTTAGGTGGAGTTTAGATTAACAAGTATAACATGTCTTAGGCTTTTTATTAAGGATAGAAAGCAGAATGCAATTTAGCCCTTAGTTGTCAAACAGGACTACAAAGCATTGTGGTGTTTGCTCTCCTCCTACTTTTCCATCTCTTAGACCAGTCTGGGGAGGCATGGTAGATGTTTCTTATATTTTGTAGACAGCTGCTCGAAAAAGTTCATACAAAAGCTCCTCTCATCAAAAAAATGTATGTGGCAATTCATGAGTCCTTTCAGCAGTATGTTGAAGCACAGAGACATCATTAAATCAGATTCATACTGATGAATACAGTATAATGGGGGTCAAGTCTCAGGGATGACTTTCTGGGGAAAAAAAAAAAAAAAGTCTCAAACACCTGTTGATTTGGTAAAGCCATAAGTCAGTATTTCTATATGTTCACTCATCATTTTTACCATGGCAAATTTTCTATAGAGACAGCAATCAAATGGTCAGAAAGCCTTGGTTTGCCTGTAGGCGAGTCCATGCCTTGGTTTTAACATCATAGAGGTAATTATGTCACCCATGTAGTAAAGTTTTTGTGTTTCTTGAATAGAGAGCCTGTCTTGTAAATACTAATCACTGGTCTGTGGAAACTGAGAAGATGCAAAGGAAAGGGAACCAATTTTCTCACTGGATACTGAAAAGCTGAATGGTTGGAACTGGATTTGGGAAGTACTAAAATTAGTATAAGCTGTCCGAGAAGTGCCAGTATATTTAAAATCCTAGTGGAAGGGTGAAAATTTGCTGGTGTCATAGAGTATCTGCAGTTTAAATGATCCAAATTAACCCCTTCAGTCTAGCACATGTGTTCCAATGTGGTGTTCTAAGCAGATGGCTAGATAAATATCACAGCTGATGTAATAAATACCTGAAAGCGCCTGTAATAAATACAAGAAATAACCTGTCTTGATTCTCCACGTAGCTGCTGTTAGTTCATTAGCTTGCTCATTTTGGTTGGGCAAATGGGTTTTTGCAGTTTCCTTTCAATTGTTTTTCTTTCTTTCCAGCATTTTTCTTCATCCCATTGGACAGTGACGCAATGGTGCCCACACAATTCAATGAATTCATTACAAACAGCTCATTTTTGGTTCAGGGAGATGATGGTCAATATTACATTGCAAATTAAGTACTTCTGGCTTTTACTTGTACAAAAAGAAGTCATTCCTCACCAAAAAGTGGCATTCTGTCAACACCAAGCGCATACAAAGAATCATAGAATCATAGAATGGTCAGAGTTGGAAGGGACCTTAAAGATCATCAAGTTCCAACCCCCCTGCCATGGGCAGGGACACCTCTCCCTAGAGCAGGTTGCTCAAAGGGAAAGAATTTTAAACAAAAAATGTAGTGTATAGGTAGTGTGTGTATGTAACATACATGTGTGATAAAATGTGTGTAACTGGAGCTGGGAGACATCTGAAACAGTAAGAAACACAAGGGTGGCAATTTTTTACTTTATATGGGATTCTTCGATTGTAGTCAAACTGGGATGTTTTTTTAGTAGTTGTTGAGGGAGTTTCGGGTTTTGTTTTTCAAAGAATGCCTGAAAAATTAGTAACATTTTTTCCCCAATTTCTGACTGAGCCTCCCATGCTGCAATTTATGGGCATTTCTCCTTGTTCTGTCATATGACGCTATCTACCAAGGGGAACTTGGTTGTCATCTCTGGAACTGCCATTCAGGCAGAGATTAGTCCTTGACCTCTTTTTCTCCAGGACTGGGTGCAGTGTAACCAGCTCCATCTACCTGAATATGTCCAGCTTGGAGTCCCTGTGTTGCTCCACTACTGCTGACTGCCCCTTTCCTTGCCAGTTTGTGCTTGTACACACCAGTGTCCAGGAGCACATCAGTGCAAGAAAGGTTTTAAGAACTTCAGCCTTCCCATCATTGCCATCTTTAGGTCACCTTCCCCAACGATTAGCAAAGCCAGTTATTTCCATCTTACCTGGCTTCAGAGGAGTTCACTTCTGTGCAGGATTCTCCAGTGGAGAAATTCCATCTACTACCACATCGATAGGGGCATGGCTAGAATAAAAGAGAGTATGACAGGTTTTTCCATGGATGAGTAACTTCTGCCTCTGTGCCCCGGGGACTATAAATAGCGGGGAAAAATCAATGCAAATACGCTGTTACTAATCTTGCCAGTATGGATGTGCGAATGAATGGAGTACAAATACCAATTTTACATATCGTTAGTTCTGATCTGCCTCAGTGCATTTATAAGCAAGACTCTTAGCTAGGAAGTCACTTGGCAAAACTTGCTGCCTTTTTTTTTTTTTTAAATAATGATTAAAATATGCATTTGTGCTGCACAGAAATGTTGCTCAAATATCAAGTCCATTTGGGACTTTACAATTATGAAAACTTGATGTCGATATATTCTGCAAGAATTTATGTTCAGAAACAGGCAGCGTGTAATCTATGAAATGAGAAGTTTTCCACCAGGAGCAGAAATCAATTTGAGTCTTCATAAATATTGGCTTTTGTATCATGTAAATGATTGGGTTTGTTTTGGGGTTTTTGGTGGTGTGTTTGTTTTTTATTTTAATTTTGCATTATCAGTGATGAAATCCATCTGATATGAGTACAGTGACCTCTTTAGTTTGTGCTGTGTTGGTCTTCCCTCCACACAAGGAGAGTGAGTACAATGTGAATGTGAATTAAGTTCCCAAGAGATGCCCACTACAAAAATCAAAAGATGAGCACAGAGTATTATGAAAACCTCTCAGTCACTCATCTTTCAGGCCTCCAGTCTCTGAGATTGAAGGCTGTGCCCTAGTTTCTCAAAATATATTACAAAAGAAAAAAAAGATGATATTTTCTTCCATAATTCTACCTATTTAACTGATTTATCCTATTTTGGCCTTTCTTTGTCCTGTTTCTTCCAGTTCTGGGAAGATAACTAGTTTGGATTTCCAACTTATATTTTTAATTTTCTATCTACCAGTCACTCTTTTGGTTCTTTCCAGTGTAACAGTGCCATGAAAGGGTTTAGGTAATAATCTTGGAATGGATTGCTGCACTAGAGTGAAACCTCATTTCTCTTTTTCTCAGGATTCCCTGGGAATCCTTTCACCACAGTGTTTTTCTCCCCAAGGAAATTATACAAATTGCATATGAGATTGATCTTGTGGCCATTTATTCTGTCAGTACTCATGGACAACATGATTCCCATCAGTTCCCGTGGGCAGAGCCGTGATTCCCAGAAAACATTCCATCAGCATGGCACTTCTTAGAATCATTAGAATTTCTTCCAACTGCCGGGCCCGAAGTGCCTGTATTTCACTCTTGTGTGTCAGTAATCCCAACGCATCCAGAAACCTGTAGAGATTTGCAGCCTTCCAGACAACTGATGTGGTCTAATTGTCTTCCTCCTATTAATTAGTCAATTATCATTTTATTGCTAATATGTTTGTGTGTATCTGAGTATTTATTTCCTTGTGGCAATTTTTTTATTTGTTGGAAAAAATGGCTTTATATAAAGTTTTTTTTTCTCTGCCAAAATATATAATATATATTAATATCTATATCTGAATATTTATTTTAAATTGTAAATCTTTATAATCAAGAGTCTTTTAAAAACTATAGAAAGACAGAAATATTTTAAAAGTGTCTAAGGGACAATGTTTTGTTTTTCTTGCTTCTCTTCTCATGTGTCATAATATAATTTTTTGGCAAATCCAATTTTCTGGAAGTAAATGTACATTTCAGCAAAAGTGGTCTGCATAGAACAAGCACGTTCTACAGGAATTAACTAATTTTAATGGAATAACTATTTAAATTATATTAAGTTAAAATGAAAATGTTGATGTATTGGCTATCACAATATGGTTGAAATATCTAGAAAATCGATTTACTTAGAAGTTAAAGGAATAGCTCTCTCCTGCTTTAACCTTTGAGAGAAGAGCCAATACAGTGTAATAGCAGCTGTTCAGCAACACCTATTATTTGCTTACATTACATCACTAATATGAGGCACGCTGTCGTTAAAATGAGAGTTAGGAATTGGCTCTCCTGATTCGCTTCTTAGCATTCTATAATTTTGCTGAGGATATGATCTCATCCAGCTCTCCACACCAAATAAGAATCTGGATTGGTTGATGAGCGTGTTAGTTTTCCTCCTGATGAAGTATCAAACTGTATTAAATGGCTGAAAGAAAACCCTCAGCTTAATTAACAGAGAAAGCTTTGAATATAATTTTCTTAGAACTAATGAATGGATGATAGTACCTTCAGCAATGCCATTTCTACACCAGCTATTTTTTATTTCTTCTCCTTGACATGGTAGGGTCCCAATCTTGCATTCCTGGCATTCACACTCCTAGTGAATGGATCCAAATGTGGATGCCTTCCAGCACAATGCATGAGAGACCCCTTAACGTTACAGCCTAGAGGACATGCAGAAAAATATTGCAATAATAAATTAACACTACATCAGATTTTTAGAAAGGAACTCCCTGGTAACAAGTGCTAGACCCCACCAGTCATCCACCTGCGGCTGAGAGAGGAATTCTTAACCTAGAAGAGGTACTTGCTGACAGCAAGTGGCTATTTATTGTTTATTTATTGTTTATTAAAATTAATGAGCTAACACCAAAAAAGCTTGGCTTTTGCAGAGGCTTGAAACTGTTGTATATTTCTTTCTAAAATGTATGATATTATCAGAAGGCTGCTGACTAGGATGTGAGATCTGTCAATCAGAGACTACAGCAAATCATTTCATTAATATTTTTGCACTGACTTAATTAGATACGGTTTTGTTTTTTTTTTAAAATGATTTAATTAAGCTGATGCAACATCCTTCAATGGACATAGCCTTGCAGATGTAGGGATGTTCTTAGCATGAAAGTAATCATAGAAAATTATTGTAATGTATTAGTAAATTTGATAAAGGATCTTAATGAATTGCATCAGGATCTGATTTAAAGTTCTCTATTTTAACATTTTGCCATGTGTTATACGTCAGGAAAAAAAAAAAAAGTATTCTTCTGTAAAAGACCCAAGGCTTTTTCTTACTATAGACGTCCATGGACTCTGTGCATTTATCTGTGGGAAAAATGACCGCAATAGCTATTTCTGAATAAACTATCCATAATAGCTCCCTCTGTGGATATTCTAGTCTGCAAAAGTCATGGGTCAGACAGCAAGCTGTTGCAGAATAGCTTATCCTGCATTAGCAATTCCAGTCAATTTTCCAGTGTAGAAAAGCCCTTAGTCCACAGCTCCAAACTCCTGTTTGTGCCAGAAGATTTTGTCTTCAGAGACCAGTATAAATTTGTTCTATTCAATTCTTTCAAGCCCAAATTCAGCACTGAACTCCCTTTGGGATCAATATATGAGATCAGCCAGGGAGAGCTTTATATTGTCGATGTTTGTATTTATATGCACAGACTCCACGGTTTTATTAACCAAATATTTAATGTGTCCTTGTAGCTGTGAGCTGTATACATTTTTGGCTGTGGGACATCTAATACCTTTTAGAGTCTGGTCCTAAACCAGAAGACAGGAAGTTGCCTGGAAGAAGATCCATCAAGCTGGGCTCAGGACGGTTGGGAGCTTTTGTTGCCGACAGCAGAGACACGAGGCAAACCAGAGCAGAACGTTGTACCTTCCTTTGTGCTCAGAGAAGATGGTTTACAGCAGAGCCATCCAGCTGGCACTTCTGAGTTTGCTCCGAGGCTGGAGAAAAGAGCAATCTATAAACATACAGAATGGACTTGGAGTGTATCCTGGACAGGCAGCGCAGGGAAGTCTCCCCTGAAGGCCAGTCCACATCTCCCGTATCATCTCACTACCCATACAACAACTTGGTAAGACACATTTTGGGCTGGATTCATGTTTATGTTTGAATCATAGTTTTTCTCTTCTCCAGTAAAAAACCCAGCAAGCCAAGATAAGACATCTATGCTATTTTTTTCTTATTTGATACACTTTCTATTGAGCCTGAGGACCCTCAAAAACAAAGGCTGCAATTTCTCAAAAATTACGTCACAGCGCCCCTGGCATTTTTGTGGTGTGGACCAATTAACATTAGTAGCTTAATTAAAATCACCAAATGCATTTTAAAGGATGACGTCAATTTGATTTTAATCTAGGCTTCCAAAAATGAAGTAGAACTCTGTTAATCAACTGCCCCACCCTTTTTGTGATTTATATGGCCCACAGTACTGTGTCAGCACAGACTCCTACGTCATCCTCTTACTTCATTTTCCCCAGGCATTATTAAATAGTTAATAACAAAGGTCTAAAGTCCATCCCGAGTTTTACCTGTTGGTATAAATCTGGGGCCATGACAGCACCAGTGTAGCATTCACATAAATCAAAGAACAGATTTTGGCTCAAGTATTTTTAATGTACAGCAGCTGGCATTTTTGGGTTTAAAGAGCAAAATAACACCTGAGTGTTCATGCTTTTTAGGATTTTGCCAACAAAAGGAAAACAGAAAGTAAACATGACATTTTACTTCTTGAAAGCCAGAAAGAATGGTGCAGCTGTTTCCAAGAGTGCTACATTCAAGCTGTCCCATGGACATGGAATAGAAGACATTCTTACTCTCCAGTAATGTTTTAGCACAAATGTCTTCCATTTGTTTGTTTCAACATATTTTCCCTTTAACACATTTTTTAAATCACATTTTTTCCTAATAACATGTTTGTTCAATGTTCAGTTAAAGCCAGATTTGGATTTTTACAAGTATGTAGAAGTTTACAAATTGATTCATTAGATATTGTTATTGCTTCTATGGGATGACTTGTAGCTACCTGAGAACTTACCCCTGTTGGCAAGTGGGTTTGGTCAGGTTTTTACTGAACTGACAATAAGAGCAGCTGATTTCTGGGAGCTGCCAGAGAGAGTGGAAGGAATGGACTATAATTCACCCATAGTCTCCAGCCCTCTTATTTATTTAGCTGCTATATAAGCACTTCAGCCCAGATTTTAATTTGATTCCCATTCCTAGCAATGAAAAATGGGGTAATAGGTAAAAGATGGGTGTTTGTCTCTCTCAGAAATGGACAGGCATTAGGTGCAGACTGGCACTGTGTATTTGCATGGTCTCTTTTATTATTCAGCTGTCTTGTGATTTTGTTACAGAAGACAGCAGAGAAAGACTTTCACTTCATCCTTTATACAGACTACTATGTTTATTATTTGTATGAGGGAGACCTATAGATTCTTCAACAACAAGACAGTCTCTTTGGCTTATTCTCAGCAGCCACTTACATTCTGTACAAGAAGGACATGGACTTGTTGGAGAAGGTCCAGAGGAGGCTACGTAGATGATTCAAGGGTTGGAGCCACTCTGCTGTGAGGACAGGCTGAGAGAGTTGGGGCTGTTCAGCCTGGAGAAGAGAAGGCTTCAGGGAGGCCTTAGAGCCCCTTTTAGAACCTAAAGGGCTACAGGAGAGATGGGGCAGGCTTTTCAGTAGAGTCTGTTTTGATAGGACAAGGGGTAACCGTTGTAAACTAAAAGAGGGAAGATTTAGACTAAATATAAGGGAGAAATTTTTTATTATGAGGGTGGTGAGACACTGGCCCAGGTTGCCCAGAGGGGTAGTAGGACCCCCATTCCTGG
Organism: Thinocorus orbignyianus; assembly: GCA_013400375.1. Taxonomy (NCBI): domain Eukaryota; kingdom Metazoa; phylum Chordata; class Aves; order Ciconiiformes; family Thinocoridae; genus Thinocorus; species Thinocorus orbignyianus. The sequence goes on from VXBW01007184.1 coordinate 886,491, forward strand.
AAACATTCCAGGTGAGGTTGGATGGGGCTCTGAGCAACGTGATCTGGTTGAAGATGTCCCTGCTAATGGCATGGGGCTTGGACCAGATGGCTTTTAAAGGCCCCTTCCAACCCAAACTATTCTATGATGCATGGAGGCTTGGATATTTCAAAATATTTTCTCTATGTGCCTCCAGAACATGCTCTTCAAAAGAATAATCAAAGTAGTAGAATGCCCAGCTTCCCCATCGGAAATGCTATTCTCATTTTCATCCAACTTTTCCAAGCCTTGGAGCTGCTACAACTGATGTTATTTTTTTCTTCAGGCAGGTTATACGCCTACAGCCTGCAGTCCCTATTTTAAAACTGCAGCAGGTAAGGGAAGCTGAAACAGTAATGGGGACTACAGAGGGAGAATCAGGCTGAAGGAGTGTCCTGTCTCAGTGTGAGACCAGTTTAGGAATGAGAAATGTTGGCTATGATAGTACTAAGCAAGCTCAAGCTTCTCAGCATGTAAGAATTATGTCTTGGAATGTTCAGTCATATAATGCTGCCTGTTTGCAGCTTAATTATTGTCAATGAACCAGAGCACATATGGCATTTATGCTAAATTGGGAAAAGGCATTCTTTTATTTAATTTACTTTGTGTTTCTTTGTCTCAAATACATGTCTTTCGCTGCCACCCAAAATACATTGCTGCCCCTAAAAGCATTAGAAAATGTTGGATCTGAAAATGACTGTGACAACAGTTAGATGAAACTTACTGTTCCCTTCAAAAAAGGCCTGTTAGAGTTTATTTCTGGCTGAAAGATGAAACACAAAAAGAAGAGATGGTAACAAACCCCCACTTCCTCTTACAGTGATTTGGCTCACCGCAGAAGAAATATTTCACAGGTGTTTCTCACTCCAGAGCCAGGTAAACTGAAAACATGTATCAGTTATTTTTGATTTCTTTTTAACCAAGCACAGTAGTTGGAGATACCCCATTTGAAATTGTTCGCTGTTAGCACTGAATGACTTTTCATCTCCTATTTCTCTGGGCTTTGCTCGTTAGAAAAAGATCAGTAACTTTTTATGTAACTGGCAGGTGATAAATCTGGCTCCTGTTTCATCCTGACATGTTCACAGTAAAGTCCGTTGGCTCACAAAATGTTTGTCCTTCCAAGGATTGTCCAGGTCACAACCAAGGAAGCTGGAAAGAAACTGAGGATTGCTGGACCATGGTAGGCAAACTCCAAAGAAGCTCTTAAATGGCTGGTGGAGATTTTGAGCCTTCATCTCTCTCCATAACAGTCCTGTCCGGCCCAAAAACTCCCTAACTAGAGGAAAAATCTTTTGATAAGGTATGCAGCGAAGAAAAGGCAAAAGCATACCTATGCTTTTACATATATAATATATTATTTATTCTACTCACTCAGTTATTTATATAAGAGAAATCAGTATTAAGCAGTTCAAAATCTTGGCACTAAGACAAATGCACATTTTTGTTCTGTGTAGCTCTTTAATTGTGTAGTATGTAATGATACCAACAGTTTTTGATCCAGACAGGTTCATCTTCAGCAGTTACAGACAGACTTTGAAACTGCCATCAGAAGCTCATACAGAGTATTTCATAGCACAGCTTCCTCCCGAAGCACACTGAGAAGAGCGTGTGTTTATAATAGGAGACAGTCTTAAGGAAGCTCTTTGGGAACAGGGTACCTCTTAAAGCAAACAAATCCGGAAGTGTTCCGTTCCCTGTTGTACTTGTTTTATAAAGGATTAGTGAAATCACAATGTTAAATTTAACAGCTTCAAAGTAGTAATTTTCCTTTCTTTGTCATCTGTAGTGCCCTCTACTGTGCATCTTTGTAGATGCAGGAGGAACATTGTGCTCATCCAGCAGTTGCACTGCTTTTTTTACGTTTTGCTTTCCATTTTAGCATTTAATAATCATGCATTATTTGTTTTCCTAATATTTTTTCTTCTAATATATATATATAATGCAGTCAGTATTTGAAATTGAATTCATTTTGGGTTTGGGATTTTTTTTTTTTTTTTTTGTGAGCAGAGTTTAAAAAGGGGAAATAGCTAGCTGAATAAATAGGGTGTTAGGAAATGAGCCTGCTAGTTCATTTATTGATTGAATTTAATTTACTGGTCATGTTCTGGATACTAATTTATGTCGTTATAAATATATGTATATATATTTATATACAAGTGTGCAGTATTAAGGCTGAAGCAAGGAAACTTTATTGTTGCTTGTTTTTTGATATCTGCTTTGTTATTTCAAGTATAAGCATTGAGTATTTTGGTTGTACTTTTTTATAGTTCCTGTTTGCTGCTGTGAAGAAGAGAAAGTCATTAAATTAGCTTCTCACAAGTTGATGTGTATAGTTTTGTTTGCAGTCTGTTGCTAGGGGCTTGATATAATGGTGTCAGTTCTATATAAAAAAAAAGTCTGTTGATTTTTGATGTTGAATTGTTGGAAAGAGCTACAGAGATTTTACACAAATATTTCCGGAGTGATCTCAAGGTACCCAGAGGCCAAAGACTTAAGATGAAAGATCTGAAATATTCAATTTATTAATTCCCCTTTCTTTTGCTTGCCTCTTTAATTGAAGCACCTTGTGTTTATATCATCATAGCCTGAGGTTTTCCTAGAATAAATCAATGCGTGAGTTTTTTTAATTACCTACCCAAGCTGGATTAGGACTGCTTAATTTTAGGAGTACTGAAGAAGAAAAGTTCAGGGGTACTAGCTCAAAACAGCAAGGCTTCCAGTATTACTGACTGCTGTACCTAAAAGATGATGTTATCAACAGTGGGCTTTAAAAATTTTTATCTGGAAAGGAGAAGCCTTTAGGATGGTCATCTCTGAAGTAAACGCTAATACTCTCAGAATGGCCACTATCAGGCGGTCAGTTACGATGAGGTAGTTAGAAATTGAAAATACACTTTGGTGTATCCTAACTGCAAAGGTAAGAGCTGTTTAAATTCCTAAAAAATGTTTTTCTTCACCTTCAAGCTGCCAGTGAAGGAGCCCTGATCTCTGCACTCAAAACTCACTGAAGAAACTAAGGTTCTTTCCTGGGAGGGCCAGGGGCTGCAGGGGACTGTTTCAGTAGAGAAGAGGAACTGGTGCACTCTTCCGCCCCTCGCAGGATCTCCCAGAAGTATCATAAAATTACAGAGGATTAAAACTTTCTGAAGTGAAATTTGGGAATTTTTGTAGGAAAAGGTGAACACATAAGACGACAGGCACGAAATGCACCAAAATGATAATTGCACCTGGGGTTTCTTTCCGGATTCGCAGTCTGTCTCTGGCCATGCGTCCTACATTCTGAAGTGGTGCCTCTGGCCGAGGAAGCCACGTGAATCATTGAAGTTTTTGTTCAGCCAGAAGCCTCACAAAATTCAGCATTTTTTTCCTTAAATTTTGGTTTCCTAGCAAGCTGGTGATTCATGACTTTTAGAACGGAGGGTTTATTTTTTGTTCAGAACACAAGTTTTTAAAGGTGTGTTGAGAAAGATTTGAAAACATCCCTCAAATCTATTCTAAAACTTCTGAATTTGCTGGGGGCAAATTATAAAAAAATATTGTAAAATATTTAATCTCAATAGAAGTTGAATTCCAGCTCTGGAGACGGCTTTGAGGTTTAGCTCTCAGAGAAGGGTGGGTGGGGCCATCTCCTGTCAGTCAGGAAGGGCGGGAAGAGCCATTGGTCAGTGAGGAAGAGCGGGAAGAAGAGCCATTGGTCAGTCAGAAAGAGCGGGAAGACGAGCCCGTGGTCAGTGTAAAGGGGCAGGCTGGGCTCCTGTCTGCTCAAAAGGCCGGGAAAAGCCTTTGGTTCGTCAGTCAGTGAGGACAGGAAAATTCCTGACTTTGGTTTCAACAGAAATTGGCTGATTTTTCTCTCTGGTTCTATGGTTTGACTCCAGCTCGTTAGTTTTAAGTCCAGCGCTCAGAATACTCTTTTCTAATTCCTTTGGTAATCTTTTTTGCCTCTCTTTAACATGGCGTCGCCCCTTCCAGAGCAGTTGGATTGGTCTCCGCCAACCTTCATGGAGGACCACAGCGTGCATTCCACTGAAGAGCCAGCTGGGAGCAAGGACAGCTTCAGGGAAACAAGTCTGTTTGGTCACGAGGGCCATGTCCCTAGGTAAAAGATGTGAAAAATACTCCCTTTCTGTGGTAATACTGGAGTATGTAGAGCACCGTTGCACCTAACGGGCTTGTACAAAAGGGAAAAACAGGCTCCCTGACAAAAACAGAGGGGAGAAGGGGCTCTCACACTGCAAACAGCATCTCTGTTCCCTCAGACCTCTCCAAAAAAGTCTGCAGGTACAGACGGAAATACAGAAAACCATGACAAAACAAACATACTGAACTTCCTTAACAAAGAGCTCTTGTAATTTTTGAAAGGCTTTTTCCATACACAGCATGTCAGCCCCAGAGTTTAGAAGAGACAGAGTATCTTAAAAGTATTTAAAAAGGAAAAAGATAAGGATAATAATGATGATGACTTGGAGAGTTATTAATCTTTCTGCCAGGCTATGGCGACTTTACCCATGTACAGTTCTGGGTTATGGACTGTGCTGGTTTATTAAGTTGCAAATTTTTATTTGTAACTGTTTCCCTTGTGCATTTATATTGTTTGCTTTCTGAGGGTGCTATAATATTAATCTTTATGCTGTTAATGTTGAAGAGCATTTCTCCTGCTGTATGGATACAAGTATTTACTCATGCTGCAACATGTTAGAAAAGATAGGCAAACCTTATGAGATACACAATGCTTACCCCCTCTCTGCTCAGATTTTGCTGTTAACTATATCAAAATGAATTTTAAGCAGGCATACTTGGTCAGTATTGTATGTGTTCTTATTAAAATTTGGTAGATCTCTGCAAAGGGAGAGAGTATCAGCAGGGGGTACAGAGAGAATTGCCGTCCTCTACCTCCTATTTTGCCACATTTACAACTTTTGTTGGCCAATAAATTGGGAAATAGGGACAGGAACAGAAACCTGGACTTGCCAATTCTGCAGCAAACTTTGAAGCAGATCTGGAATATGAAGACAGTTACAGTGGACAGAACCAAATGAATAAGTAGAATATTTATGAGTATCAAAGCAATGACACGGTTTAGATTTGTTATCTGCCTATCTCTTCTTTTATCCATCTGCCTATAAATATTTTCATTGTCTTCAACACTAATTTTTGTTACACTGGAGGTCTGCACCATAGTCAGCTTTGCTTACCTATTTTACCACTTGCTGCATTACACATTTAGCTCATCAGGCAGCCATTTCCTCTGTACTTAACAGAATTTCTATTTTTGATATGGCCATGAGATGTAGGATTTTAATTAGGAGGAGGAGGCTACAAATCTGAAAGTTAAGGAATCTTGGACTTGACTATGAAGGTATAATACAGAGGAAAATGAATTTACATATTGGCAGCACACTTTCTTGTATTGTCAGCATTGCAAACACTTCACTTTTTCACCTTTGGAAAGCCATTAGTCTCGCTGAGTCCAAGTTTATTCATCTGAAACACAGGAAAAAAAATCTTGTATTGGTTTAATATTACTGGACATAAATGTTAGTAATACTAGTAGGGTTGGAGTTTTTTATACAGATACTATTACAAATAACTTTTTTTTTTTAAATAAAAGGTTAATACTTTCCAGAAATTGTTTTCAAAAATTAAAATCTAGTTTTGACAGAATAAGGAAGTGGAAACTGAGCTACAAGATAGAAGAAACCTGTGCAGTTGATAGGAGAGAGGTTTAATGACATTTCATTATTGTAGATTCATAGATAGTTTTTAAAAATAATTCTTGTTGACTTTTTAACACTGGGATAATTAATTTTGTGTGGTGTGCACAGGTATTGACTCATCTTTTCTTAGAATACTACTTAATGACATAATTGGACTTTGCTGATAAAACTTTGAACCAGAATAAGTTTTGTCTATTCTTTTAATTTCTACCTAAACTTATGATGGTTATAATACACTTGAAATTTTGAGGACAGCTGAAATGTTGGCATCAGATTGCTTATGAAAATAAAAAGCATCTGTCATAACACTCAAACCAGCCTGCAGCTTTGCTGCAAAGGATCTGCTGCAAGGTTACTTTGTCTTTTGGGGTGAGAGATACAGATTTTATTCTTTTCAGAGTGCATCTGTTGAGACTAAACCTTCATATAATTAAAACACTTAACAGTTTGTTCAGAGCAGCAGATCAAAAAGTTAACGTGCACTGGTACAACAGGAAGTATTTGTACTCTTGCACATTTTTAAAATTTACAGCATTTAAAAACAACTTAGCCCAAGTCATAGCCAAAGCCAATATTACATCATTTATAGTAAAACATTTATCATTAGTCACAAAACGGCCAGTTGGTCTCAAAGTTCAGCTGGTAAAAATTTGATGGTTTCAGGACTGAATAGGAATGTACTTTTAATTGTGTCCTCAGTCATGCATCTGGAATGGAAAGTCAAAGATTTTAGGGAAACTGAACAAAAGAAAATTAAAAACCAAGAGACTTTCTCCACATTTTTTAAATGAATATATCCTTGAAGCAGTTTTGGGCTACAGGATTTTTGGAGGAGTGGGGATAGATGATCAAAACTCAGATTTGATCTCAGATGATCAGAACTAGATTTGATCATGTGAACTGTTTCATTAATTTTCTTTGTTTCAGTTCTGAAGTTCTTGAAGCAATAGAAAATGTTATTGAAGATGTGTTTAAAAGCTTGGCTCAAAAAAAAGCACCTGTTCTCACACTGGATAACAGATCAGACTGGAGGAACGTGGAGTAAGTATTATGTATTGTAAAGTCCTGCCTTATATTAATATAAATATGAATATGTAATATCCAGAAAAGTTAGTCATACAAAGTTCTATAAGTATTAGAATCAAAAAATAATTTGAGTTCTTAAAAAGCAGTGGACAAATAAAAGGTAATGCTTAGTATCCACTCTGCATGAACAGGCATCATGTATTAAGTAAGAGTAGACCATAGCATAAAGGGGAATGTAAAACTACTGGGGGTTAGAAAGGAAAAGCAGGTCTTATAAACAATCATTTTCTGGAAGTGGTAGAAAACAGAAATAAGTCATGTTAGAGCGAAAAAATCTGGTTTAGGCTGGAAACAATTACTAGCAATTTTATCCTCCAATGCCCTTTCTGTGTTTCCTGTTTTTCTTTTCTCTGCTTTTCCTCATGCTATCTTATTTCTGAAAATTATAGTGATAAACTTATCTTTGTATTCTTCAGAGAAGATTCATCTCACCTCTTCCTATTGTATTTCTTACCTCCGTGTTTTCTTCTAAGCTCATCACCAGCCAAATAAAGCAAACCAAGCTTCTAATGTGTTATCTAAATTTCAGGTCTTATGCCAGGTTATCTAGACAGGATCAGAAAGAAAGCAGCCTCTCCTCCTTTGTAACACACTTTGTGACTTGCAGAAGTTGCTTAAGCAACATTTTTTTTCCAAGGAGCTCGTTGAAAATACCTGAAACTAAGAGATTAAATGCTTTTTATAATATAGAAGCAAAATGATGAAGGAAGAAAAATCTATTTCTTGCACTGTAATAACTTTGGACATCAGTGGGTGAAAGGATAGTTAGATTGAAAGATTGCAGAGGTGCTTGCAAGCAGACACATTACAAACATTTGAGGCTAAGAAATCACAGCAAACCTTCCACATGTAAGGCTTTGGTGGAATACTCTCTTAAAGAGAACAAAAAATTTTTGTCAATCAAATAACCTGAGGGGCCTGAAGGTAATCAGTTAACTGAAAAGCTTGTAAGTTCCAGGGAATTTAATGGTTTGTGTCTTGATAGTTTGACAAAAATGTTTCACTCAGATGTCTGTAAAATTAAAATACTGTAACAAAGTTTTGCAATTTTTGGCAATCTTTGGGGAAATGGTATTCCAGGCTAGAAAAACAAATGTGAGATGTTATTTGCCATCAGAACACATGGGGGGAAAAGTGTTCAAATTAAAACAAGTTAACATCACAGTATGTTAAAAATAAGACTCATCAATCACATTAAAAAAAACTAACCCGTTACTTATGGCGGAGAAATGTAATCTCAGATGGGCATTTCCATCGAATAGTGACCAATACCCAAGTTTAACACAGCAGCTTAAGATTAAAATAAGAATAAATAGACAAATAAAAATAACACCAGAGACCCAAAATACAATATGAATGGAAGAAAATACAGTCAGTCAGACATCTTTTTTTCTTTCTTAGGCAGCCTTTTCATACCTAATCTACACAGCTGGAATCTGCTGGGCAGGAACTAGTAGAACGAAAGAATGATTTCATGTTTGAAATGTTCCTTGTAAACATTTGTAGATGCCCAGAGAGGTATTTACCTAAGAATGATGTCAATCAGTGAGAATGCCCAGCCTAAAGCAGCACAATCAGTTTCCACTGTCCAGCTGTATCTTTCCAGGAAAAAACAAAACAAAACAAAACAAAACAAAAACAACAACAAAAAGAAGATTCTGCATTGGGTGGAAAGAAAAATTTATAGAAAACTACCCTGCTGGGGTAAATGCAATCCTAGGAAGAATTGCTGGATGTCCAATCTATCGATCTATTGCAAGTTTGCCTTGCCTTTATGAAATATCTGTGGGAGCCAGACTGATGGGGTCTTCAGCATGTTGTTTTCTGGAAGGAGAGTTCCATATTTAACCTGAGAGCCATTGGGCCAGATTTTGCTTACTGTTTCTCTCCCTGGTTTTGTGCAGTTACAATGTAGGGAGCATGCAAGTGAAAAGCACGAATATCCTCTAAATGTTGCAGCACAAAGGCAAGAAATGTACTTTAAAGCTGTCAGGCAGATGCTCCACTGCTGCTCCTTATTGCTGTCACTTAGCAAACACACACCATGGTGTGTTCTGCCACCCAAAGGATACATGGAGCAAAACCTTTTGACGAAGAGAAATTTAGACCTGTTACGTGGTTTAAATAAAATAACGGCACTTTTAGCACCAACATTTTTGAAAACTACATACTAAGCTTTGAAATGCAAAAGAATGCTTTAAAAAGAGGGCTGTCATATCATAAGGCACTAAAATAATTTTAAGTAAAATAATGAAGTATGATTAAGAAAAGAACTGATTCTCTTCATGAAATGTGCACCTTCGGACACTAAATGGTGAAGCACGAAATGGTGGACCTCATTTAGATTAAACAACTGTTTAGAGTCGAGGATGGACTGCATTGTTTGTTTCCAAAATAGTTAATAATGGAATATGACTGAGTTATTCTGATAATGATTTAAGGGCATAAATTAGATAATGTAATATGAAATAATAACACTTTTTTCATACATTCTGCATTGGAAGGTCACTGTCAGACTTGATTTGTATTCTAATAATGACTCATCTTTTTTTTCTGTCAATTATTCCTTTGTTTTCATGCTAAGTAGTAATTGATGCTGATAAATAAACAGTTATAAACATATTTGAAATATTTTTCTTGACTCTATTTATACCTGGAAACTTACGTATTTTAGGATTAAATTCAATCTTGAAGTATCTTTTTGAGAAACTTTTTCATGTTTTGAAGCCAGTGATCAGGTGGGGGCAGTTCAGTAACGGATCGTTTTGGCAGATGATGACAACAGCCTGCCTTTTTCCTTTGGCCACTCCAACTCCACCCAAGTTCATGATTTCTGTACTGAGTCAGAAAACAGCACTAGTGTATTTGACTATAGGAAAGGGTTCTTAGTCTGAATTACCTTGCAGAGAACAATTTATGTATACTTGATAAGTTTACATTTTCATGTGTTTGTTTGCAATGAGTCAGATTTAAAGATTCTGTAGGTCTACAGATGATACCAAGTTGCACAACAAAACAAATAAGAAGTGACTGCCCTAGATCAGCAACAAGATTTGGTAAGTTACAAAAATCCAAATACAGAATTCTTGTCTTTTCTCATATTTTCATTCAAATCTTTGTAAAAATCCAAAACCAACCAACCAAAACCCCATAAAAAATTACGCATTGAGATTTAGAAGTGTATGATATAACCTGATACTGTGAACAGCCCTTCAGCTTTCCTCTATTAAGTTACAGTGAGTGACAGTGAAATTAATACAGCATTCTTACAGTTTCTATCCTCCCTGAATGAATATCAGCTGAAGGCATTTTCAAAAAGTCTTAATGTAAAAACATCACCCTTCATCAAAAAGCTAGCTAGGAAAGGAATCTTGGAGTATGGGCAATATGCTAATTTCTTATTCTAACTCAGTCATTTAATTTCTTGGCCTGGACAGCAGGGCATACATTCTGTCACTTGACTCCATCATATTTTTTCTAATTATGCTAGAAACAAGTGGGTCTTTTGGTTAGTACAGTCTCTCTGTATCTTCGTAACCCATTAAAATATATATTTCAAAGTTTTATTTTACAAGACACAATAATTTGTCTTTATGTTGACACATATTTGTATATTCCTTTCTGAAAATGGATAAAATATTTTGTGAAATGTATCTTTCCAGCTCTGACGCTCAAAATATTATCTATGATCTATAAGATGGTGCAGACCAATACTTATGCAACTAAAAGGTAACATACTACATTTCTGGCATTTCAAATAAAGTTGTATTTTAAAAATGCTGTTGTGAAAAACAGCCTGTAGGATGCAGACCTGTGGGACAGTGGATTTTTGTATGTAGAATGTTTTAGACTGATTTAATTATCCATGCCCTCTATAAAATTCTTATGAACCTACAGCTGTTTCAGTATGTAATTACAAATACAATATTTTGTCTTGATAGAGATATATATTATTCAGATACACAACTGTTTGGTAGCCAAAGTGTTGTGGACAATATAATCAATGACATTTCTTGCATGCTTAAGATACCTCGGAGAAGTCTACATGTAGTAAGTGGCTTATTATGAATGTTTTTATCATTATTTCCAAGTCGTATTGGTTAAACTGATAGCTGAAATACAAAGAGGAGTTATCAGTAGAAAATATATATTCAGAATAATTGTCATTTGTGCAAAGGAAACCTAATTTTGGTTTATCATAGCACTTCAAGGGTCTCTATCTTCAGAGAAAATTCATAGAGTTTGCTTGCTCCAAGGATTTTGGGACAAACAGCCAGCTAAAACCACAGGGCCTTTTGCTATGACCTATTGAAGGCAGAGCTTAAACTTCAGGGTGCAAGATATCACTTTGGCAATTTGTATTCACATGATTTGCTAAATTGGGGGTAAATGAAAATTTAAAATTAGTCCATGATGTACCAACCTTTCAAATTTACTGCTATCTCGTGCCTTATGAGAATTCTTTTGTATGTATAAATGCACTTGTTAACATAAATTATTGTGAGTATGCCTTTATATCCATGATGACAATAACATTGCTTAGGGTTTAGAAGGTTGATGGCAGTCGATATCTGCTTATTATCAATCAGAATTGTTTTCAGAGGTTTCTTGGTTTGCCTATACAATATAGTAACATAACAGCACTAACTTCCAATTTACTGTATGCATCTTACTGTTTTTTTCAGCTGTCTACAAGTAAAGGTTTTGTTGCTGGCAATTTAAGTTACACTGAGGAAGATGGTACAAAAGTGAATTGTACCTGCGGTGCAACAGTATGTATTATAAAAGAGTAATTTGGAGTACCTACCCTTTGCATGATATCCTGCACTTGTAGCTCAGGTTACTGTATATATTTATTAATAGGCCTGTGCTTGTGGCAAATTGGGACCTTACAGCCTGAGTGAAAAAAGAGAGATAAAAAATATTGCTCAACAGTATTGTAATTTTGAAGCTCAGCTAAATACTCCCCAGGAATATATATCCTTTGGATATACTTTTTAACACTACCTTCTACCATGGGTACCTTACAGGGGAAGGTGTATATATTGTGTATCTTGGGCTTTATATTAAATACTCTGTCAAATAAGTGCTCTGAATCAAAGAATCCTGAACATGCTTTGTTTCTGTCACAATAGATCGATTTCTGGCAGAGTGAGAAAACCAGTTGTACAGCCTGAGTTAATGTACTGATCTGGTCCTCAGTGAGCTGCTTCTACGACACTTGGCAGGCTCCTCCAGCAGCAACAACACAGGAGAGGCTGAATGGAGCCCCTAAAATTAAAGAAAGAAATCTATTCCTGGATCCAAATTACGTTCTCATTTACAGAATTTTAATTATGATACTCCATCAGCATAAGAGTCGATGCTGTCTTTGTTTGCTCAGCACTGTACAACAAAAGGGATATAATATCAGGCTATTTGGTCTCAGGATTATACTTTATAACAGGAATTACAGACATTAGAAGGGCTTGTATTGTGAACTAATTTAATCAAAGGTGGCACTGAGCTAAAGAGAAGTTTGTAAGCATGGTGTCATAAGAGTTGAGAGCCAATAGGTGGTTTGAGGAGACACGATTCAACTAATCCTAAATGATTTCCTGTAGCTTTGCAGAATACAAAAGCAGGAACAAAACTCAGATGTGGTGACTGTTTCCATGATTTCCTGGAATATGTGTTCATTGTGAGCCTAAGTTGGTAATCTCAGAAAGGAAAGATAACCTCAGCTGCCTACAATACTTGGTATTGAGGCAGAGCGTAAAGACCCCTGTTGTTAATGTTCTTCTACAGCTCTTCATATTTTTGTTTGTTGAGTTGCTCCACCCTGGCACCAGAGGTGATTTAGCAGTCAGAAGTAAAAACAGACCACACACTTCAATATATACATACATTTTTGCCAAGTTCTTCCTCCAGTTCCTGTTTTCTCATCCATACGCTTGCCAGATCGAGCCAATCCTAATATGAGATGTAAAGTAAACATTACTATGTTGCTCCTCCAAAATAGTTATAAAATCAGGTTACAGGTTAATAAAAGAAAGGATTTAATGGTCTTCCAAAAAGAATACTTACATGTTGTTGATGCCCCATCCCTGGAAGTGTTTAAGGCCAGGCTGGATGGGGCTTTGAGCAACCTGCTCTAGGGAGAGGTGTCCCTGCCCATAGCAGGGGGGTTGGAACTTGATAATCTCTAAGGTCCCTTCCAACTCTAACCATTCTATGATTCTATGTCTTAAGCCAATATTAAATTTGCAATCTTCATATCAAGATGACTTTTTTTTCTGGCTAAGATAGATAAATAATTAATCAGGACATTGTTATCTCTGCAATGCCCATATGATGAACAATCTTCTGTGACAGTTGCACAAACACTTTTGAAAAGCATCTTGTTATAATAGGAGGACTCCTACACAACCATACAATAGAGCAGGATATGAATGGTTGAATACACTTATAAAAAGATGAAAATGTCAAGATTGATCTTGTATATAGAAGATGAATGGCTGTTTCAGGATATAATTGTGTCCTGCATTACCTAATGTTGTTATTTTAAAATATATCATTTTCTGTATTTAAAATTATTAATCTCATTTTTGTTGTTTTAGGCAGTCACTGTGCCATCTAATGTTCAAGGAATTAAAAGTATCCTTTGAGCAAGAGCTCTCATTGTAGACTGAAAAAAATAAAGTAAAAACAAAGAATATTCCAAGTCAAACAATGTTCTGTTAATTTTTTCTTTGCTTGTTGGCTCTGAAATTGAGTCATGAACACTGCTTTTGGCTCCAGAACAGGTATTTTAGAGCATTTAGTTTTAATTGATTGGTGCGATGGATCACTTTACATGCAGCTAGCCTTAACAGAAAAGATTTAATCTCACATGCCAAATTTGTGTTAATTGTAGAAAAAGATGCAACTTTTCAGAGACTCCTGGACGACAACTTCTGCAATAAATTGTCCCCATGTATAATGATTACGGTATGCATCTTACATTTCATATTGTCTAGCTAGATGTAAGAATTTAATTAATACTTCAGCATTGTAGTGGTGCTCAAAATTGGTAGAAAGACCCTAATGAAATTAATATGAAACATGTCTAGCAATATTTCTTTTTAATTTTATTATCCTCATAGAAATTTGAAATACACATTCTGAAGACTTACTTCCTCCAGACATCTCCTTAGATCTTAGCTTATCAACTTCATGTGCTGCTGCAAAGTAGCTGCCCCAGTCTCAGGAAATGTTAACTGTTGAGTAACCTTTTGTCCTTCAGCATCCTTGATTTGGCAAACCCAAATTAAACAGAATTGGTTGGGTTTTGCATTGTACTGAAAGCTACGGAGCCTGGAGAATTAATAGGAATGTGTAAATGGCATGTGCATACCCATGTGTTCTGGGGCAAATTTGGCCCATGATGAGGAAAAAACATATCCCCATAGCTAAGAGAGAGAAATATTTATACTATGCTGCATACTGTTCAGTCATAGTTAGTCATAGCAAGAACTTGTTTTATAGTGTTTCGTTAGTGCCATAAATATTTTTTAAACCAGTGGCCTTCTTAGACCAGCTTATACAGATACCAGGGTACATCAAATTAACTCCTTAAAGGGAAGACTGTATGATACTCCTACAGCGCCTGTAATCCAGGACGTCTGCCATGCAGCTCCCCAGCACTTCCCCCTTCACACAGCCAAAATAGAAGCATCGAACTTTTCCTGCAAAATAGCTGCTGGATAAGTATTTCTGCCAGCGTTTTGTTTGTTTGCTTGCTTTCAGATGACAAATGTAAACACATATGTAGCCAGATGCTGTTTTAATTAATTTAAAACTGCCTGCTTTTATTTTATTTCCTTAGGGAAGAGGCGTACCAGATCTTAATACACGACTTTTGGTCAGAAAGCTGTGGGATACTTTTCAACTTCCTATTTTCACCCTCATGGATGCAGATCCACACGGTAAATCTGTAGAGGTTCAATGACAAAAGGAAAGTAAAATTTATTTAGAATGGCTTTTTTTCACTTTTATGGAAAGGCACTCGGAGCCTTTCCAAAAGGATATGGATCCAAAACATTCAGAAGGTCCTTGATTTATGCAGGATACATCTAGGAGTATGGAGGGAGTTTACATCCCCATGAATATGTCCTTACTGCCTGTAATAATTTGTTGTGCTTTGAGGTATTAATAAGAATCTTCCCTTGTACCTTAAAAAAAAATAAATAAAAATTATATAATTAGTAGCTCAGAATAGAGCTCAATTTTGAAAGTACTTGTGGGACTAAAAATGAGGATAAGGATAATGGCATTTTATGATCCATTGCATTGGACTGATTTTAATGGGAGTCAGGCACTTGACCACTTCTAAAAGTCTCAGGAGATCCTAGATACATCTTTACAGAACTAAATACCATTGAACACGTTGATCTGTCAAGAATTCCAGCTGTTGGGGGTACTATTCCTTTTGTAAAAGAACAGGAACTAATAGGAACTTTTGCAAACGTTGCTCAGTTTGGCGTAAAGCAAAATTTCTAACTGTCTGGCCTACGGTCCATAATGTAGACATGAAGAAAATAGTATATTTGATCAAAGTGAGAATTTTATTTATTTTAAAGTAGTTCACATACATTTATATTAATAACTCAGCGGTCATGTCAATAGTTTACAGTAGTGATGAAAGCTGGAAACTGCAAGTCCGATGCCGGCAGGAATAATGTTAGTCCTAAAATGAGTCCATCACATTCTGGATGTGCTATTCTGTTACATCAGTGGTGGGTCTGAAATTTTCCCTCATTTCCTGAGGGATTCTGTATACGTGAGTGTATATGCCTTTGTTTGAATTCAGAGCCTGAATTCACATACCCAAAATGTAGAAAATCTCTTATGTATCCACACTGACACTACCTAAAATTAGGGACATTACTGCAAAATGAGAAGCAGCTGCTCAGAGCAAGAGTATTAAGAGATACACGTTACAAAGGATAAAGACAGTTTTTGTGATGCATGTTGGACAACGTGTATCAAAAGCTGATTATGTATGGTTTTGAAATGACTACACACAGACAAGGTGCAACATTTAACTATATAAAGGTGAAGTGTCATTCTCCAATCCCTATTATTTTGACATACTCTAAAAATAATTTTAAACTGTAAAGAACCTCAGTAATCATGAAGCTGTAAGTGTTATGCCATAAAATTGAGTTCTTAATGCAGTCTCCTTAAACATACCCAGCCTGCAGATAAACAGACACTTGACATTTGATATTCTACATCCTAGGTGTGGAAATAATGTGCATCTACAAATATGGATCTGTGGTGAGTATAATTTTTCCACTTCAATTATATTGTTTTGTAGCCCAGCCTTGAAGCTGAAAGGTATGAAATGTTACAGCCTTTGTTGTGGTTCGGGTTGGGACACCTTTCAGAATGGTTACTGTCATTTATCATTTTGTTTCAACACAAAGACACAGTTTTTAGGCCTTGTTTATCTGCAGAAAGGGCTTCTTCCTGCAACAAAAAGAAACTGGGTAACAACAAGAGGTGTTTCATTTAACTGTATTTCAGTTTTTCCCTGCTGCACAGGCAGTTTTCAGAAGCCCAAATAGAAAAGTGTTCTCCATTCTGCTTTGTTTCTGCCTTAGCAGGGAAATGAAGGCGGGAGGGACCATGGGAGGAGGAGGATATAACTTACGAGATGGGTGACTGTCCACAAAGTCCTGTTATATTGGTAAAGATTTTGTTTGGGGGTGAGAATTGACTTACAGATACACATGTAAGTGTGGAACACTTGTGGAAGCAGAGGCAAAGGGAACAAGGAGGCGTTGTATTACACTGCTAAAAGATGAGGTACAGGAAGACAATATGGAAGGCAGGTAAAGTGGAGAAAGAGCATGCAAAGTAAAATAAAAATAAAAAAAAAAAAAAAACAAAAAAAAAAAACCCCAAAAAACCCCAAACCCCAAAAAATCAACTTCAGAGAACTGTCAAACATCAGAGTTCAAACATATGTCATAACCTGTGCCTGACAGACATCCAGGGACACAGAATTCCCAAGTTTCCAGGTGAACTTTCACACTTGAAGTTCTTCTATAAGGGTGTGTAAAACACCATCTTCCAGGAGTAAAATAGTCCGGTTCCTTTGAAAGTTTATTTTGTTCAATTACAGAGGAGCAGATGTATCAAATGAAACTAGAATGTATCAAGTTCATCATTAAAAAAAAAATTGAAGTATTCCTTTATCCATATACTGTAACTGTGGTACTTTGCTGTAGATGACAAAACTTTTCATGGATTTTAAAAGCAACCCAACAAAATCAAGTATTACACCATCCCCAATTCTGGCTCAGAAAGCTGAAGTCACAAACCGTTGGGTGCAGGGGGAGTATTCTGAGAAGTATCATGAACTGCTTATTTGTTTTTATACTGTTCCCTAAGATATTTACTGTAGCCATGATACTAGATCAGATGAACCTTCGTTTGGGATATTTTTATATGATGTGCTACTTCCCAGCAAAAAATAGTAGAAATTTCCCAATTTGTCATTGTTCCTCCCAGCTTCTTTTTATTTGGTTTTTTTTTTGGTTGTTTGTTTTTATTTTTTCTTTTTTTTGGCATTCAGACTCATATTGACGGTAAAAAAACAAACAAACAAACCACACACACACACAAAATAAAACCCCAACAACAAGCAAAACCCCAGACTACTCAGACTAGACCAGCCTAAACTGGCCTAGTCTAGAATCTGTCATAGACTGAAGGGTGCAAGTCCTGGCAAAGCTGCAGCAAGGGGATATGGTGAGCTTCCTTTTACCATTCTGAAGTGAAAATACCTATCTTTGTAATCAAATCAGACCGTGACCTCAGAAGATATATATCTCAAATAATTTCAACTAAACGTCACTGAATGTTACAGTTGACCTTTCTTATTTTAGTCAATGTCTTTTGAGGCCCATCATCTCACCGTCCCGTCTGTCAAGTGGCTTGGTCTCCTTCCATCCGATCTCGAGAGGTTAGTTATTTCCCTATGAGAAACAGAAGAATACTTCTGACAGGAAATGCAGTCTGACTTTATGCACAAAAAGACAACTGTCATTTAAATCCATTATTCTTTTCATATATTATTTTGGCTTAGTATAATGAAATAAGATGGAATAAATAATTTTTAAGTATGTGAGAAAATTTAACAGCTTTAGTTTCTTTGCAGATTGAATATATGCAAAGATGCCCTGATTCCATTTACAAAGCGAGATCAAACCAAGTTAGCAAGCTTACAAAAGAGACCTTACATCGCCTGTCAGCCAGCGTGGAAAAGAGAAGTATGTATAAACCCATCGTTTCCTATTTCTTACTCCCCACAGGACAAATCCCATCGTCTGCAGTCCTGTTCCTCTTTAGGATGACAAACTCAGTACAGCAGAACCAGTAAGGTTTTGCAGCCCTTAAAGAAGGCAAGGTTCAAACAACTCATGACCACTGTCTCGGAACCAGTGGGCCTCAAAGGCTCACAGGCTAGAAGCAGCAGCTTTTTAGCTTTTTAAGTTTTCCTGCCCTTAGTCATCTGATGATCATGTGCTGTACAGGGGATTTTACTGCTTTCCTAAATATTACACAAAATATTGCATCTTTACAAGGAGGGGAGTGCTAACAGCAGTTACTTAGTACTAGACCTCTAATCTCACCTGTAGCTTTCAGGCGTATATTGTGTGAAATGGTTAGAAAGGAAGAAAAGGCATCGTGTACCTTCTCCTCCCTGTTTATAATAATCTTACACATTGTTTGCATTACTGTCAGGTACACACTAGAGAACACACGAGCATACAATAAAGTTAATCTCCGCTCAGTGACAGGGATTTTGCACTTTACGGTTCTCATGCACATCCAACAACTATAATTCTTATTTAAATCACCCTGGATCAGGCTGGTGAAGCATCACACATTAATTTGTTCTTTTTCTTTTAGCTGGAAATTATGGCAGCATCTAAACTGAAGGCTGAAATTCAAGTTTTAACTTCTCTATCATCAGATTACCTTTCCAGAGTCTATTTACCAAACAAACTGCAATTTGGTGGATGGCTGTGAATGTTTGTTTACAAATGAAATGTTTTTTCTTGATACTGATTTATTTTGTTGACTGTGCTTAGAAAAAAATGCAGAGGGACAGAGCAGCAAGGTTTTTGTGAGGTTTCTTTATCACTGGAGCTGGATTATCATTCTCTCTTCTTCCTCTTTCAAAACATAAGAGAAATTACAATTATTTTTCAGAATGCTGTTGAGTCCATCCTGTGGCTCCTGCACTGTAGCAATGCCAAAGGCAATGGTACCTATAGAAAAAGAGAATGAAATGTGTTCTTTCTGGCCAGAAAATGTTAAGTTCAAAAATGTACCAATAAATTGCTTTGCCTTGTGCCTTAAAGGACATGATGATGCTGTACCAACCTTTCTATTTTTGAGGACGGTAAGGGACTTTGTTAAAATTTACTGAAAACGCCTCCTTTTGGAAATTATTTTAAGTACAGCATTGTGGTGTTCCATGTTCACTGTAAGTTCAGACCAAAAAGTCAGAGGTAATTTCCATTACTATGTATCTCAAGCAGCTTTAAGTGTTCCAGCAGCCAAATTACTGTTTGTCTTCAATGAGCAAGCGAGCAGGTGTTACTCATTAAGAATTTAATAAACAATCCGGGTAATGATGCGCATTGTAACAGCATACTGTGTTCATTTTATTTAGTTGGCTGTAAAACAGTAAAAAGGGGCAGGAAACTGTGACGATTAAAGGGCACAATAAATTTTACCTGAGGAAGCCCAATGGACTGCATAGGAAATACTCCAAATTTGATCCAGTCATCAGTGGAGGGCCATGAAGATGGTTAGAGGGCTGAAGCACCTCTCCTATGGAGACAGGCTGAGAGAGCTGGGGCTGTTCAGCCTGGAGAAGGCTCCGGGGAGACCTTAGAGCAGCCTTCCAGCATCTGAAGGGAGCTCCAGGAGAG
>VXBW01007184.1:906478-927430 GCA_013400375.1 Thinocorus orbignyianus
CCGCCTGCCCCGTCGGGCCGCGTCGCTGGAGGCAGCGGGCCGCAGCGGCCCCACCGCACCGGTGAGTGAGTGCGGGCGCCGGGTGGGTGTCTCGCCCCCGCTCCAACACCCCTTTCCCCGGAACGGCCGCTCCCCGCGCCGGCCGGTGCTGCCGGAGCGGCGTCCTCTCCCCTGCCGGGCGCCCTGGTCGCCCCCTGGGCGTGCTGTGGGCAGCGATGTGAGGCTGGGGTCCCTGCCTGAAGGGGAGCGCCTTCGAGGTGGGGAGGGGGGGTTTAGCTCTCGCCAGATGGCGACCGGAGAGGAGTCCCTGACAGCCATGGCCGACTGGGAGTGTGAGGGATGCAGTTGCAGCGAGAAGTGTGATTTAATTTCTTAATTCCGTTTAGTTTTTGTATCTCTGGGCCCCTCTCGGGCGGGGTGGGGGTGTGCTGGTGCGGTGGCCGTGGTGGGACGCCCCGGGGGTGCTGCAGGGCCTGGCAGGGCTCGGTCAGCTGCTTCTGTTCCTCCTTCCGCAGGGCAAAGATGAGCCTGTTTGGGTCGACGTCCGGGTTCGGTACCGGAGGAACCAGCATGTTTGGCAGCACGACTGCGGATAATCATAATCCAATGAAGGTGCGTGCGTTAACCCCTGGGGAACCGCCGTTCTGCTCTGTTTTAATCTGTACCTGGTAATTCACCTGACAGAAGTTACGGGATCTCAATGCATGGTTATTGAATGTGGCTAATTTTGTGTTGTCTTCTGTCCCTTACAGGATATTGAAGTAACATCTCCACCTGATGACAGCATCTCTTGTTTAGCGTTTAGCCCGCCGACCTTGCCAGGCAATTTTCTTATTGCAGGATCCTGGGCAAATGATGTGAGTACCCACTGTCAGACCTACAGGTGACTAAGTTGGGAGCGTTAGTGCCTAAGGTGCAAAGTGTCGTCCTAAAAACTTGTGCTGGGCACCTGAAAATCTTCCTCTTTTCAGAACTGCAAGATTTGTGTTTAGTGCCAAGGTACTTAAGTGTGGCATAGTTGAGCTGCTTCAACTGAGAAATTCAATTGTGATCTTCAGATAAGCGGTTCCTCTGCCTCTGTGTTTTAAGAATCAGCTCAGAATATGTGCTCAGTGTTTTCCCTGCTAGATTTTTCTTGCTTTGATTTTTCCTTTTTTTACTGACTTGGTTTTTATCTTCATTTCCTTACACAGTTAGGCTAACGTAGTTATGCTTTGCCCGGTGACAGAAATGTGAAGCCAGTTGTGAATTACTCAGTTTCACAGGGTAGTCTCAAAAAGATTAAGTTCCTACAACCTTATTGAAGTTTGTGTGGATTGAAGGGTGAGATCCCAACTGGCACAAACAGGGAGGGGAAGACAAATGTGACCAACAGGTCCATGTCCTGATGTTGGTGGCCCCAGAGGCACCACAGCAGGGTTGTGTCCCCGGAGTGGAGGGCAGAATCCCCTTCCCCATTCTGCTGGGGATGCAGCCCAGGGTGTGGTTGGCTTTCTGGGCTGCAAGTGCACATTGTCAGCTCACCTTGAGTTTCTCATCAACCAACATCCCCAAGTCCTTCTCCTTACCCTTTTTGTTGGATAAACTGAGCCTGGAACCTTCATGAAGAGAAGTCTTTTAGGTTCTTAATGTTTTATGTTTTTGTATGCTTCTCCTGTTACAGGTTCGCTGCTGGGAAGTTCAGGATAATGGACAGACAATTCCAAAGGCTCAGCAGATGCACACAGGGCCTGTACTCGATGCCTGCTGGAGTGATGTATGTTCCTGTTTAAAAATACACAATTTTGACCAAAACCTTGAATAAATTGGCATGTATTTTCCAGACAGACACGAGTGCCACATGTAGATGCAGCCCATTGTTACTGTATATACTTACATTAATGTATATACGTGCTAAGCATATCCTAGTAGAATGGACTCACGTGGGTGTAAGAAGGGTAAAAGTGAGTTTAAAAGTAATAATGTATTTAAAGCTAGGCAGTAGCTAGCAAGTTTTCTCTTTTAACAACATACAGTCAAAAATAAATTTCCATTTTTACGTTTCTTTCTTGTCTTGCAATCCCTGTATATTTTGCATTAATCTTGTGTTATTACTAAAAGAAAATAAAACTTGGCAGTTTTCTAATAAGTACTGCATGATAGAGCTGCTTAATTTCTTGGCCTTTTTTGTATTTTTTAGGATGGGAGTAAAGTATTTACTGCTTCGTGTGATAAAACTGCCAAAATGTGGGATCTTAACAGTAACCAAGCTATTCAGATTGCACAAGTAAGTAAGGAACCCCCAGGTTCCTAGGGTTTTTTTGTTTAATTTTCTGTTTTTATTAAAAGGTACCTTTCTTAGCAAATTAAGCTAATGTTTATTGCTTCTGAAGTAGGTACTGCTATATGAAGGAAGAGGTTGTAGGGTGCTTTTCATAATTTTGAAGTAATGAAGTGCATGTGAACAGGGAGAGCTACAATCAAAGTGATATCAAATAACCTATGCAGCTCTTCCTCTGTTTTACTTGAGTGAGCTCTTGTCCTTGCTGCTGTGGTGTCACTAACTCACCCTGCTGCCTTATAGGGGGGACAAATATGGGGTGTAACTAAGATGAGTTACTAGTTACATAATTTAAGAGAGTCCTTTTAGTGATTACTTCTTGTATCTTATTTGAGGTGATAAAATTCAGATTCTCAGCCTTGGGTTTAAAACTGTGGTGTAATTAACGTTGGCCTTTCTTCTGTAGTTCTTGTCAGAAGAAGGTGGTTTAAAATTTGTTTGCAATAAGTAATGTATTATGGTAAAGTCCTTTATAAATAAATAGAAAATTCTGCTGTTCGTAGTCTGTATTTCTGCTGTGATCATCTTCCTATCTAGAGTGACTTCATTGTAGTTCTTTGTGTCAGGAACCATTTTTTTCTTAAGTGGCTGATTCTACAGCACTAAACAACACAATAAGGTCATGAGCATCCTTTATCCTAACTGCTGCGACAAAAATAATTAATTGCTCTTCTTGAATGGATAAAAAGTGTAAATGCACACAAAAATATGAGGAGCATAAACAACAAATGTGGGCTGTTATCTTAGTAAACATGTGTGTTTGTCTTTTTTCTTTCTTCAGCATGATGCTCCTGTGAAGACTATCCATTGGATAAAAGCACCAAATTACAGCTGTGTGATGACAGGAAGTTGGGATAAAACTTTGAAGGTATGATTTTTACCTGAACAAATGGACACAAAGCATTGCTGGTAATCTGTGCATGCAAATATTTATGTGAAATGAAAATACTTTATTAAACACTCAGACAAAAAACAGGTTAATGAAATAGCCCCACTTCACAGCTAGTTGCAGTGTTCTGACTATAAACAAGAATGAAACTACTTGGTACCAGCTGCATTCTCTTTACTAAGTAGTTTAAGTTGTGTATCCTCAACTCCCAGCATAATTTTGTTCATTCTCTGTTTCCATCAGTTCTGGGATACCCGTTCCCCAACACCTATGATGACGCTGCAGCTCCCTGAAAGATGTTATTGTGCAGATGTGGTAAGCCATAATACACTGTAGGCTGAGAGCAGGAATAAACCAGCAGTCTTTGAGGCTTCTGTAAGGTTAGCGCTACACCCTGGCTGTTAGTATAGAACCCTAGAACAGAGTTTGATCTCTGTCTGATTTTAGCAATAGAACCTAAGTTGATCTTGGTTGGGCTCTGAAAAATAGGTATTTGCATCACGCAAAACACACTTAGTTTGCTTTTAGCATCACAAAACCAAATCAGCCCTAAGAGTGACCTACCCTTATTTTTGGATTATTGTATTATCCCTGTTGTGATTCACATTGGAAGGGTCAGCTAATAGTTAGGAGATTTTTGGTGTGTGTAATTTCTCAATGGCAGGGAAGAACTGATTTGTTTTATTTGTAGATAAGTCTACAAGTGAACTTCGTTCTTTGTCTTCTTTCCCTTTCCCTCCCTCTCTTACCACCAGAAAAGAGTCTAATTCCTTTAACTTCAGAGATTTCTCTGAAATAATAAATAGAATTCTTTGACATGCTGTTAACACAAATATCTCTTCCAACTTGTTTTACAACCTTATCCAGGTTCATCCTATGGCTGCTGTGGCCACTGCAGAAAGGGGTTTGATAGTTTATCAGTTAGAGAACCAGCCTTCTGAATTTAGAAGAATAGAATCTCCTCTTAAACACCAGGTAAATGATAATATTTATTATTAGCTTATTTATACGTTTATATAGGTGATTGAAGTTCTGGGCTTGCCATTTTTTGGTAAAAACCAGCAGTGTTTCAAAACCAAAGTACTTCATGGCCCGTGTCCTGGTTTGCCATCGATCTATTGCTGATCCTCGTAAGGATTTAGAAAAGTAAATGCTGTTGCCCAAATTCTCCATAGAATTTGACTTCTCTTGACCTTGTTTGTGATTTTGCTGTACGTTGATGTATGTGATGTTTTTATGTGCCTGTAGAAAATAGACAGCATTCGGAAAATTTGACCCTCAAGTTTCTGTCTAAAATCCTCTACCTTTTTCAAATTTAGCATCGCTGTGTTGCTATTTTTAAAGACAAAGTGAACAAGCCTACTGGATTTGCCCTTGGAAGTATTGAAGGAAGAGTAGCTATTCATTATATCAACCCCCCAAATCCGTAAGTATCATTTAATAAAACATTCTTTATTTATTGTTCGGTTTACAGTGAGGAAGGTAAAAAAAAAATCTTTATTTTTCCCCCCAGTGCAAAAGATAATTTCACTTTCAAATGTCATCGCTCCAATGGAACAAACACATCAGCACCTCAGGATATCTATGCTGTAAGTATTCAGGATATACTGCTGTATCATTTATACAGGGCAATATATACACTTAATGTAAAATTTGCTATGAATTGTTTGTTTTCCATGACCTTTTGTCTTATGCCTAATATTATCTTACATGTGTATTTAAAAAACAGTTATAGTTACACATTAAGAGGAAAGACAAAATTTTGTACTTCCCTTAAAAGAAGCACCAGATCGGCCCTTCATTAAATGATAAAATCATAGAATCATAGAATGGTCAGAGTTGGAAGGGACCTTAAAGATCATCAAGTCCCAACCCCCCTGCCATGTGGAGGGACACCTCTCCCTAGGGCAGGTTGCTCAAAGCCCCATCCAGCCTGGCCTTAAACACTTCCAGGGATGGGGCAGCCACAACTTCCCTGGGCAACCTGTTCCAGTGCCTCACCACCCAAAAATCATCTTGAAGCAATACTTTATTTGTCTAATGGGATTACACATTGAAGTTTTAGGTGTGACAAAAAAGGTGACGCTTGTGGTGGTGTTTGGCGATGTGTTTGTTTCCCAGAAATTTACCTGAAAACTTTAAAAAAACCCAACTATGTCTTGTTGAAAAAAATGTTTCCTGTGTATTTACTTTCTGAGGGTTCAGGTATTGTGAGTGTTCCTATGATCTGTTCGTGTGTGTG
This sequence comes from Thinocorus orbignyianus, assembly GCA_013400375.1. Classification (NCBI taxonomy): domain Eukaryota; kingdom Metazoa; phylum Chordata; class Aves; order Ciconiiformes; family Thinocoridae; genus Thinocorus; species Thinocorus orbignyianus. Next base: position 911,930 of record VXBW01007184.1, read on the forward strand.
GTGTTTTACATAGTGTTTTTGATGATTTGGCAGGTGAATGGGATAGCGTTTCACCCTGTCCACGGTACTCTTGCAACAGTAGGGTCTGATGGTAGATTCAGCTTTTGGGATAAAGATGCACGAACAAAGCTAAAAACATCAGAACAACTCGACCAGCCCATATCTGCTTGTTGTTTCAACCATAATGGCAATATATTTGCATATGCTTCCAGTTACGATTGGTCAAAGGTAAGAAAGATTTAGACTCATATTGGTACTTGTAGTTGACAACTAAGACTGCCCTTTTCACATGAGGCTTTCAATCCTCTTTATAAAATAGTAGATGAGTCTTTCAAATTTCACAGGCATGCAAGAAAACTTAGAATGGTCATTTTAGACATCTGATGAAATTTAACACTGAAGTAGTTCATTCTTTGTTTTGTAGCTTCATTTGGGTAAGATTGCTAAACACTGCTGGTTTGCAAATGTGCATGAGCAAGACACAAATGACATGATTCAGAAGTTACTCTGGTTGCCTCACACACGTTCTGCTCTGGGGAGTCTCATGGGGCAGTGTGGCACCCTGACGGCGTCCCACACATCTCTGCTTCTGCAGATTCTCTTCAGCTTTTTTAAAAGAAAAAATGAAGGAAAAAGAAAAAAAGGTGTGGTTAGGGTTATGAACGCTTAAACCAGTGCTTGAATGCCATGTGCTGACTTCCCAGGGCCATGTATGTATTATATGTATTGTATGTATTGTATGTAGGGGAGTAATTTTTTATGTATTTCTCTTCCAAACTTGACTCAGTAATAAATCACATAGATGGAAGAGAATCACAAAAAAGCATAAATGTGGAGAATCAATACTTCTTAATAGTTTAAGAGGGGAGTAGCAAGGCTGAAATGTAAGTGATTTTAGTGGAATGGCACTTTCCGTTAAAAATATTACTATCATGTTAAAACTAATGATTTTAAACTTGATGACAATATTTCTTGCATTTTTGACTGAAATAAATGCAGGTATCACACAGGTGAACTCTATTGCATGCCACAAAGAGCAAAATCAGAATGTAGTGCATTGTATATAGTCTCCTGGATACTGCCCAAAGTGAGAGAACTTTGTTAGACGTTGGGGCAGACGAATTCTTTGCTAAATGCTTGGGCAGCCTGGAATGGTGGGTAGGTACTGAGGTCACCTTCTTGTCTGTAAACCAGTAGTAAGTAGTAAAACCATTGGGTGCCAAGTACTAAATACCCTTTCTAGAACCCTTTCTGTCAAGTACAGTTGGTAATTTCCAAGTTGTGAGTTGGACTTTAATGGCTTTATTAGTGTTTACTCTCCCCGATTTGAATACTTGTATATTGAGTCAGTAATGTGTATGCAAATCATGGCAATATGCAAAATAGTATATTTGCGTCTGCAGCTGGGGAACAGAGATATTTTTGCAGTTGCCTGTAGAACTTGGGCTTGGCTTTGAAAAAAAAATGTGACCTTATTTCATTTAAAAGATAGAAAATACAATGTGAAACTGGGTGGCCATTAAGGTTCTAGCTGCTTCTCTGCCTAGGATGATATTTAAAAAAATAATCATATTGAGCACTTATGTTGCATCTATAAAGTAGAACTTATACATGTGTGGTTATTTTTTTTATAAAAAGCTTTTTATAACTTAAAAATGGATAAACATCCCTTAAATTTTACTTTATATGTACTGTTCTTGTAATTACTTGTTATAATAACCTGTATCTAATCCACCAGTGTTATCTGGTCTTAAAGATTAAGTCTTAATGAAACAAACTCATAGAATATTTATTCTTACATTTTAAGGCAATGCTGATGTTTTCTTTCTTGAAGAGAGTAAATACAGATTATTTTTCTTTACAGGGTCATGAATTTTATAATCCGCAAAAGAAAAACTACATTTTTCTGCGAAATGCAGCAGAAGAGTTAAAGCCTAGGAATAAGAAGTAGTGAGTATGAGTCTGAATTGTGTTACTCTACTGTTTTCTGCCATTCCTGCCTCTACTCCACTGCTCTTCTGCCATTTGTGCCCTGTTGCACCACGGTTCAGTGAACTTTGGATCGCTAACATTTAGCAGGAACTGTAAAAATTACAATAAATGTATTCTAACTTGCTGGACAACATTCTTCAAATTCGATACTCTGATGTGTACAAGAGAGAGTGGCTGGTATTCACCTGACTTAACCACTGTCTGTTCCAGCAGTAATAAAATTGCAACAAAATCTAAATCTGGGTTAGGTATTCCTGCTTCAAATTGCAACCATTTGTATCTATGGATTTATTTTATTAGTACTACATTAAAATATGTTCAGTTATAATTGTTCTGGAGAAGTTGTATAGATACTGTATTTTTTGTAAGTACTTGAAGAATTGCAAGTAATTCTTCTCAAAGGAGGCTTGTTATTACTTATTATTCAGGGGTTCTTTCGTTGCTTTCTGATTTTTAAAATGGGAATATTGGCTTCTGTATGCCAGGAAGAAATGCCTCGCAAGTTGTTTTCCCTCATTTCTTGAATGAGTTTGGTAGGTATCTAAGTGGCCAACAGCAGTGACAGAAACTCAAGACAGAAGATGGGTACAGTGCAAATTCTACTTTAGTTTTTTGTTGCACTCCAGCAATGGATGTGACTTTTGAGCCAACGATACTTGTGCTTATTCTAGTTGGAAGGAAAAATTGCCAGTTGTGCCAAACGATACGTAGTTCAGTGACATGAGCAAACCATTAACGGTTTTGTTTTGTTCATGACCAAACCAGTGTGTGCAAAATACTTGTGTGGCCTAACGTGCTTTAAAACTGTCATCTTTTAGAGTTAAAAATTGGTTCATTTGCATCTCTCTTAACATGGTTTTTGTCCCTTAACAGGGGGTTCTGGACTGAAAAAAAAAGTACTCGTTTTTGTAATAACTAGGAAATAGTACTGGTGAGTTTCATCCTGATCAAAAATGCTGTGAAACAAAACAAGTGGGTCTCTCTCTGACTTGAATCTACCACTGTTTACTCTTAACTAGCCGGTTGTATACATGCCAAAGTTTTCTTTTTAGAAGTGAATGCTTATTATTCCTGTTGAACTATCATTTGATAACGACTAAATAAAAATGAGGGGACGCATGTATAGAAATACCTGTCCTATTGTACAAATTATCTGTAAAACTGTATGTTGTAACACTTATGGTTATGGATTCATGCTACATTTCAAATAAAATTTTTAATAAATGCTTTTTTATATTCAAAAGTTCTGTTATAATAACATGGGCACAGTGGTGTGCTTCACTTCTAAAAGCAGCTTCTTGTCTTTTCACTGTAATTCAGATACATTTTCTAAAAGTAAAGTGCTTTTACTCCAGCTGCTTGAGCTGGAAATGTAATGCATTCTCCAGTTGCTGTTCCTGTAGGAATAATTCTTGTGGGTTTGCATCAAAGAATTAAGAGGACTGGTGTAAAAGGCCTTTTGTTTCATAAGAATGAATCAAGTTTCTTGCTATCTCAACAGCCAAACACCTGAAAATTTGCCTTTAGTACAAATGAATCATTCTATCTTCAGGCTCTGTAGCCTCCTGGTCCTTTAACTTCTGCCTCTTCTCTTCATGGTGTCCATTGGGTTTCCTTGGGTGTGTGTTACTTGTTTGGTACAGTCATGTCATTGGGGAAAGTCCATGAAATACTCTCTGCTGTTGTTTCGAGATGCTTTATTCTGGGTTTTATTTTTCAAGATAAAAGTAGCAAGGAACAAAACCTGTGTTTTACATGGGTTTAGATTTCACATTCATGGACTTCGTTTTCTTTAAGATAGGAAAGAGTTCCCAGAAATTGCATCAGTAGCCAGTAATTTGCTCAAACATTCCTTTTGTTTTTGTTGATCTTTTTTTTTTTTTTTAAAGGTTGTGATTATTATGATTATTATGCTGTAATCTTTGGTTGTTAACATATTTTTCCAGTCTTCCCAGTCAGAGGAATGCCACCAAGCAATTGCAGGCTCAAGGTTAAGTGTGTCATGGACGGCAAAAAAATTTAAATAAAAATTGTAATCTCCTGTGTGCAGAACTCCCAGTGGTGTAGGCATGGAATAATGGAATGTGTCATCTGTTTCTTGTTTAAAAAGTCTGTTTCTTTGTTTAAATAGTTAACAATGTGTGATGAGAAAACAATTCAGTGGGTGGGTTGCTACTGGATCCACTGGAGTTGCACCTACTTAAGTGGCTTCAAACTTTGGCCAAAATATTTCATTATGAAGCCAGCACTGGTGAGTCTCTTGTTTGGCAATACAGTCTGTATTATCATCTTGAGTGCCTACTCTCCTCTTGGAATCAATTTCTTTGTCAGTGAGGTTGTAGAATTATTTAGTCATCACGTTAATTGCTCAGACTAATTTTAGAAGGGCATGTTTTCCATTACATTGCTGTGCACAGTAGATATGTTCAATTGGGAGGACGGAGTCAAACTTTGAACTGGTTTGTTTTCCATTACCCAAGTTAAGAGAATACATCGGCAATTTACTCCTCCCTGGAGTTAACTGTGAGGTTGTCTTGTGAAGTGCACACAGCTGTTTCCCTTCCAGCATCAAACATACATAGTGAGAGTTTATTCACACACTAGTAAGTGTTGGTGCACATTCTGGAAATGTATGACATGTACCTGCCCTAAGAAAACTAAATTAAGTCAAGTGTGAAACTCTAAGGTGTGTACCCAAAGGGAATCATAGGAATGATAGATTTAGAAAATCGCTGATTTTCATTAACTTTTTGGAAAGTTTGCTGTCAATGTTTGTGTTGTATTGCAGAAAAATAATCTTTGGCATAAAGAGCAATTCAGTTAATCCCCCCAAAATGGGAACATTTTCAGGTAAGCTGTCTTAACCTTCCTCCTGCTGGTGTCCCATGATAGTGGCCCTGCGCGTTGATTTAATGTGCGTTTCAGAAGTGTATTTAAAGTGTTCTTTTGAAAACTAAGCCAACTGGTGATAAGTTCGTCTCCTAAAGCCTTTCAGAAATGAAATGCAGCCGTGTTTGCACAATGGTGAGTGGTTAGAGTGTCTTAATCTGCCATCTGTCAGATGAAATGCAAGAGCTGAATTGGTGAATACCCCAGCCTAGCTCCCAGGCTAGGAAAATGGCTTAATTTGGGTCTAACCAGAGAAGTATGGATTTGGGATAGCAATTGGGTTAGGTCTCTGTTGGGAAGTTTAAATAAAACTACAGCTTAGGCCTAGTTCAATTTAAGTGTGATTACATGCTGCTTGCAGACGAGGTGTTTGGGCAGATGTCCAGCGTAAGGGATTGTGTCCAACCAGTCTCAAGAGTTTTGCACTCCCTGGCCTTTGATATGATAGAAGCTGCTATTTCTTTGGGATTTTTTTGCTGTTGCTGTTTGTAGAGATGAACCAGGGCAAAAAGAAAGTTGAATGTTTATGCTGATAGTTTTTTACATTTCCAAATTCACCAGCTATAAGTGTCATTTCCAGTTTGATGTTAAGACTTAAGTTACCTTCTTTCCAAAGTTTTTCGTGGACATTCACAGTGTGTAGCATTTCATAGAATTATAGAATGGTTAGAGTTGGAAGGGACCTTGAGTGCGGCCATCAAGCCAGTTCCTCATCCACTGAGTNCCTGGGTCGTTCAGCAGCCAAGTGAGAGTCATTGCCTGGTGCTGCAACACAGCGAGTGGAACAAATTCAGAATAAAACCAGTTCCTTCATAAAATTTTCTGCGTTGGCAGTTGCAGTATGTACAAAACACTCTAAATGTGTGAGTTACAGCCGTGGACGTTGCTGTAAGTCTCGTGTGGTTCCAGGAGATGGCAGCATTGACGCCTCCTTCACCAAAGCTTTCCCTGCAGCAGCATCCAGGGGCTGCTGCACGTTTGCTGTAACACAAAACAGTTATTTGTAATATCAAGCCGTACCACAGCTGTAACACAAAACACGGTTATTTGTAATATCAAGCTATCCCGGAATACACGGAGAATGGAAGAAGGTACATCCAAGATGGAAATATTTTTAATTTCAGTTTTACAGGAGTGTACACAATGTCCATAAATGTAAACTAAGATCTTTGTAGAGCAAACTATGGGATGTGCTCTCAGCTGCTGAGAGACGTCCCTACGGCTGCCTGAGCCTTGGGCACCTCAGGTAGTGTCAAAGGTGTTGGTAGCAGTTTGGGGACCAGACAAGATTCTAGAATTAAGTGGAGTGGAGCCGAGTGAGTCAGTGTGTGAGCTACTGGCTATTAGTGTTCTAATTAACTTCCCTTTTTAAGACAAATCTTAGTAACTTAGACTAGTTTTCATGCTGCTATTGTAGGACACTGTAGGTTTAAAACTGATAAGCAATTTTTTTTTTCTAAACTGGATTTCTTGAAGGAAGAAAAAAAGCCAATAAAAATACTTCACTAAAAGCTCAATGACAAGCTACTTAAAATCAAGGGCACAATTTTCCAAATATTTGAAATGTGGAATCTTTTTTACTTTCGTTTTCAAAGCTCAGAAATGCAAGATAGTGAAAGGGAGAAGTAGCTCTTTGGTCCCTGGGGCATATGTGACCGCCTGCCTCTGCTCTGACCCCTGGAAATGTGGTTGGCACGACTAAAGCCATTTTATAAGGGAACCGGAATTCTCTGAGACTGAGCAGCTCATGCATTTCTTCATGTATTTGTTTCCTTTCCCTCATTATCAGTCCCTGAAGGTCCTGTGAACCAAGCGGACGAGCCAAACAGATTTTTCTTCCCCTCCACGCTGGCCTCAAGATTCCTGGATGCCAGGCTGGTTACTCTGTTCCTTGCTGGCCTTGAAGGTCCCAGGCACCCATCAGGCAGGTGGCAGTGATGTCCCCTGCACAGAATGGGGAACATAACAGCACACAGAGCTATAAAATCAAACAGTTAAAAGCCTTAAGTGGGGAGCTTGGCCCTAAACTGCTGCTGCACAGTGAGACCCGTGGCCAGGGATGTCTTATCATCTGCTTCCTCCGAGGACTGAGTGAGCGACTTGTGTTCTTTGATATGATACTTGAGTCTAGGTTATGATTGTCTATTAATAACAGCAAGCTGTGTATTGAGGTCCAACCTGATCTAATCACTTGTGCACTACATTGATTCTGCTTGTAGAAATCCTGTGCTGTTTTACTTGGGAATTCTATGCTATACAAATTGTAATACCCTGTTAAGATAATAAAGCTTTAACTGTAACTACAATTTAGTGCCATCATCGTTCTGCCAGAGCCTGTCTATCCCCTTAGTATTGAGTGGCAAGCACGGTTTACAAGGAAAAAAACCCCAGTATTGTCTGCATTGACAGAATGTTATCTTTGCACACCTCTGGTTGTGAGTTGGAGTTGGTAGAACCCTGTATTTCATCCTAGAGCTCCCGTTTAAACATCTGTTCTTATCTCCAGGTAAGCTTAGGTTTATCTCCTGGCAGTACAGGGGCCTTCTGCTGCTGTCGTTCATTTGAAGTGTGGAAACTGCTCCTGTTCCTCCCTTGCCAGGTCAGAATAAACGGTGCAGCATCAGCTGGCTGCCTGCGAGGGTTTCTTGTGGCGCGGTATGTTCTGTGTACACACGGAGCAGCCTGTGTTCCCAAGAATCTGCAGCAGGAAAGAAGCTCATGGGAATGTGGCTGCTGGAGTGGCGGGCTGGGACATCAGCTACCAGCATTGTGAAGCGGCAGCGGCAGTGATCTGCTGGCTCTGTCCTGGGTGTCCCACCAGACCTGGCAGCGGAGGTAGCATGGCACAGGGCTGGAATAAGGCATTTCAGTTCCTCACATTCAAAGGAAACTGAGGCTGGAACAGGTTGCCCAAAGAAGCTGTGGCTGCCCCATCCCTGGAGGGGTTCAAGGCCAGGCTGGATGGGGCCTGGGAGGTGTCCCTGCCCAGGGCAGGGGGGTTGGAACTCAATGATCTTTAAGGTCCTTGCCAACTCTAACCATTCTAGGATTATTTGTACTATTTACCTGCTTTGGAGGTGAGGTTAGGGGTACATTCAGTGAGAGGAATTGGTGCCGTTTGCAGGGTAGCAGAGGCGGGATCGCAGAGGGGCCGTGTGCCTCGGGAGCGCTTTCACGTTGACACAGCGATTCCAAATGTTTGTGCTGCATTGGTTCTGCAAATACTTTTTGTTACAGGGCATAAAAGATACAGTACCTGTCAACATTAGCTTTGTAAAGAGAGACCGTTTTCTTCTGTTGACTAATTATCCAGTGAATATATTCAGTTTGAAGAGACACTTCAATAATTTAGCAGGCATGTGCCAGGTAATATAGGAGCTTTTGTCTTCCTAGCGGCATAGATCTTCAATCATGTGTAACTCTATCTCTGGCTTTATGTATTCAAGGAAGTGTTTGGTATAGCTCCTGTATCAAGTGCCACTGAAAAGCAGGCCTAGATAAAAGATTAAGGTAATGCTTTTAACTGTGAATAGGGAAGGTTTACCCTTTACTGCCCAGTACGTCTTTTGCAGGCAATAACTGCTTTATACACGTGAAGTCTGCACGTGCTGAGAGCCAAAAATGAGTTTGTTGTAGTAACAGAAAAATGCTGGAGACTTGCCTGCTGAATACCCGGTCAGTTAAGTCTCTCCTCCCTCGCTTTATGGTGTATTATCAAATGCTTTGCAGTTTGAATGCTTTCTGTCGGGAGTGTTTCTTAAATGCAAATCATCAGTAGTTTTGCATTCTCTAGTTTGTTCTACCAGATAAGGAAAATTATAAAGTTCAGTTCCTGGGAAATACTATGAGGCAAAACTCAAGCAACATGTTTTCTTCAAACCCTCCCAAGGTATTTAGCTGCAGTTGTGCCATCCCCCCTAGACAGGTCTAAGTTCAAATGTCCCTTTCTGAGCCACTGTCAGCTGGTTCAGTAGCCCATCTCTGCTACCCAACAGTACTGCTAATCTACAGCAAAGGGAGATCGGGTTTGTATAGATTTTTGTATATTTTGTATACAATAATATGCAAAATATCATATACAAAATGCAATTTTGTATATTGTATATACAATAACCATAGACCATGGTTATTGGACTTGGTAAAGTATAGAAATAATGCATCAGCTCTAACTATTCTCAAATGACTGAAAACAGTTAAAATACATAAAATACAATCTTCTTTCTCTTTTTTTCCCCGTCTTTGGAAGGGCAGCTGTCTGTCCTGCTATTAACACGGAGTGGGATTTATATGGACTCAAAAGGACAGATATCACTTACTGACAGGTAATTGCTTTCTGCAGACATCTGATTCTTTACCTTGGAGGTCTCCTTTTTCTACATAATATTCTTTCATGGCCTAAAGCAGCAGGGTTGCAGACTAATTGCTTGTTTATGCATTAATGTTTAATTTATGGAACAGAACCTATATGTTTGTAAAGAACAACTTTACATCTGTTGAGCATTGTCAGACTGGTATGCGGTATTTCAGAAACACATTCACTGGACTGAAACGGCTTTCCACAAAACCACAGAAGGATGGGAAGCATCTATGAAAAAAGAACAGCTTAGCAAAACCTTTTCCATTGAACCCTTCTCCTGTCGAGCTTTTGTTCAGCCATAGGCTGTGTGATGCAGTTTGAGTCAGTCTGTAATGCTGACCTGTGTCTTTCATATGGCTTAGGTCATCCAGTTCATCATCTGAGCACCTTTCTTTGGTGGTCCTACCAGCAGCAGTGAGGAAATGGAAGAGAAGGTGACTGAAGATGACTATTCTCAATGTGGCTTGGCCCAGCAAAAAGCTCCCCAGTAGTAGCTTTCCTATCACAGAGTCATCTGAGAGCTTGCTTGCTACTGTCTTGCTCTTACTAAGCCTCCTTATCTTCATGGACAGTGCTGTCAAAGCTGTTCTTCTGGTTAGGGAATAGAAGAGTTGCTTTTTCTTCTTGTAGACTGATGAAAATGTCCTTTGAGGAAGGATTGGCCTTGGTACCCCCAAACTGGCAAAAGGGAAAGAGTGCTCCAAGGATCAGAATGGATTTCCTGATTTAGTGCCAATCCATAGGCTTCATTCATGAGCCTGACTTTATTTCAAAACTACCGATCAGCTACCTATCAACCTTTTTCTGTGTTCTGAGAATGCATGTGTTACCCTCTTCATTGCTCTTCTCTACTGCTTATCCGCTGACTGAAAGCATGATGTTGTAACTGCTCCATGTGATTGAGCAGGAAACGGCCTGCCTCCGTTTCAGCTGTCATGTTCAGCTGATGTCGTTGTCCTGCTGCAACGTTGGGGACATCAAGTTGCTGGCAATTGCCTGTTGAGCTATTGAAAGCTTTTCCTCATCAGCATCAGCTTCAGTGCTCCAGCTGATGGTGTGTGGGTGTTGTACTGTGAGGAACTTGATGGCATCACCTGAGTGAGCTTTGTCCCTTGCAGCCTGTGACTGGGCTGCCCATCGGTGGCAGTGTGCTTACTGAGTTCTTTGTAAAAGGCACATTTTAGGCCTTTTGAGATCATGCAGAAGCTGGAATCGTTCTGCCCAAACTTCAGTCCATTTTTCTTTTTAAATACCTTTCTGGGTTCAGTGGATATAGCTTTTATATCCAGTGCTGAAATGTTGTTTTCATGTCTTGACAGCTCAGTTCATACCCTGTACAGAGCCACCGCAACGGATCTTTGCTGCCTTGTGTTTGAATTGAGTAGACATGGCAACCTGAAGGCTTTAAATGTTTCTAACTAAACCTTTAATGAAGGTTAATTACACACCATGTAATTTTTTGGTGTGTACATGGCAGTCTGCACTTGGCCAGGTTCATTGTGGCCATTAAGTACATTCTAAAAGAGTCAGAGATTGGAAGGGTGATACCAGACTAGGTGGATCACATCACTGGATGTGACAAGACAGAAGAGTATGTATGAATAAGGTTATTAGTAATAGGCCTTCTATAAGTGGTGTATTAATACAGCAGCCTGCAGAAGAAGACACCAGATTTAAGGGGGTGATCCAGATGGGTGAGACCTGGGTACGCTTGCCTGTGGGAAGCTGGATGGAAAGGGCCCACCTGAGGTCTGACCCAGTGCTATGGAAGTCACTTTTCTTTAGCTGTTAAGAATGTCTCTTTTGCCCATACAACTGTGTTGTATGTCCCAGAGCTAAGACGTCTTGTTTAATGTTCTTCTGTGTCCTGACCATTCCCTTGCTGGAGCAGGTGGTTGGTGCCTGCTCAGTTTGTGCTACCAGTGTCACATGGATTCCTAGGAAAAGGTCACGGGATGTGGCCCTGGCAGCTCAGGCGGAGATTGTTAGGACCCTCTGGCATTTACTTTTCTTTTCTTTTTTTTTTTTTAATTGTAAAATATTGACTTAGTTTTAACATAACAGCTCAACAAAAAATTGGAAAAAAAATTGTAAAAAATTATTAGTATTGTTTCAAAATGCCTGAAATCTTCTGCTTTCTTACTTTAAAGAACACAAAATTATTTCTTGCTCATTTTAAAATGTAAATTATAGTTTTCAAAATGCTAACAGAAGTATGAAGCTAGAATTAATATTTTCCCGAAGTACAACGCACAAGATTGAAACAGTGAAAGCATTTCCTGAACTATTTTGAGATGTCAGCTTTGCAGTTTGACTCTAATGGAATGTTTTTTCTGAAAAACTTTTTCAGGGAGGAAACCCCTTTTGTTCAATAATTAAATCCCAGCCTGAGAGAGCTGGGACAATATTTCCATTAAAAAGAGCCATAATTTCTGTGCAGAAATTCAGGAAAGGGCCAGTATCGTTACTGGAGGTTGTATTTAGCAGATGATGACTGGTGGTTTTCTCTCTTTATCTTTCTCCATGTTCTCCCTGCACCCTGCCCTTCAGATTTGGGAATACCTGAGCCTGGTCCTGAAAAGAGTCTTCCTCCATGGCATCACCAAAGGTAAACATGAGGAAATGGGCAGTACTTTGGCCTACATATTAAATGTTCTTTTGACATCATCTACTGCTGTCAATAGCAGAAAAACAGAGCTCTCAGATCTGCTCTTCACCACTACTTGCTGCCAATGGAGGAGTTGTGGTAGAAAACCTGGATAGAAACTTCTGGTCCAGAAACAGACATGAGTTGTTTGCTTTCTGTTTCAAATCTTCATCATCCCTTTCCTGTCTTCTCCTACAAAGTAAAGAAAAAATCTGGAATCAGCTAGTGAAGGATTTCATGGATTCGTTGCATAATTTAGTTGCAATATGAAAATGACAGCACTTTTCATTAGTTTATTCACTAATAGGCCAAAGAGCAATCATCCCCAAGGTCACAGGAAAGGCAAGGGTTACCATTGCTGTAGGCCAAGACATTACAATTCTGATGATGACAAAACTGTTTCGTATAGTTGCCAACGATGCCAGAAAACAAGTCACCATCCTCCTCAAGGGCCGTATTTTCCTGTGCAGAGAGCCAGCCCAGCTCCCTACTGTCTGGCTGTGACAATCCCTGGTTGGCAACTGGTTCTGCTGCAACCTCGGTGCACTGTCACCCCAGCTCCCCAGCATGCTGTGCCAAGACTGGGGGTAGTCTGGTTGACGGGGACATTTACACATCCCTGCTCCCAGGAGGCAACCTGTGACAAACACCACCTGGTAGATCACGGGAGAGAAATTTGGGTTTTTAATTCTCGTTGCAGCAGCAGCTCTGAGCTAAGTGATGGTCATGGTGTGTTGGGGGCATCAAGGCAGAAAATCTGAGACAAAGGGTCCAGATGCAGAATTCCCTGCTCTAACCTAAACCAAATGCCACTGCATGCAGCTTCCCTCAAGATCTCCCAGCTACGCTACTGTGCGCAGCCCAGCTGGTGGCCGGCATCCAGACCGAGCATTAGTAAAACTAACAAACCAAGCCGTTCCCACAGTAAGGCCCTTGCTCTCCAGCTAACTTATTGAACTGCAGAGCTTCTAAGAGGGATGTCTCATCTGCTCTTGTTGCAATAACCAGTACACCGGTATCCATGACGAAACGCAAGGGCACTGCCCTACGGCGATGGAGCCTTGGCTAAGCAGCGGCAGCGGCCAAAAAAGATCAGAGCTCCACAGCAGCCCAGCTCCACTTTAAAAATAAAACCCATCCATTTCATAAGATGTGAGGAAGGTTCTTTCATGGCTTTCAGATCAGACCTGTGATGTCTCAACACAATTCTCCCAAAGACACCAAGGGAAGAAAGGGAAATGCTCAGGCGAGTGTACAGGGACAGCACCACAGAGCTCCACTGACATTCATTCCGCCCCTCCCTGCCAAGGGAGGGACAAGAACAGAAGAGACTCTGCAGCTTTGCAGAGGGCAAGGAACATTGCTTTCCCCTGCAATGAATTTGCTACTCTTTTCCTCATCTCTCTGTTCTGCTCCCAGAGGTACAACTCTCTCTGCTGTATGGTTTTTTTTTTTCCTTCCTTTAGGCAGGGACCATGTCTCTGTGGTTCTGTACCTGGCTGGTCCTGCGGTGCCACCTTCTCCAAGTCTTTCAGTGGAATCCAGGACACTTTGTTTGGTGATCTGCAGCTGCTCCGTTTCACATCTTGGATAAAGCTGCTGAAGTCCACCTGAAGGAGCCTTTGTGTATCAGTTTTGCATAAGCCTCAAAGAATATATTAACATGCAAGTGAAAAGCCTTTTTTTTCTCTTAACTATGTTCAATTACCGTAAAATTAATTTTCCCAACCAGTATGAGAATAGGATGCTCTGGATTTGCAATACAAATCCTATACGTTAAGAACATGGATGGTTGTACATCACCGCTGAAGCTGACTTTTCTCCAAGCCTCCTCGATTGACCAGTGTGGTTTTATTTCTTAATAAACACAAAGAATTAAATACAGCCTTACAATAGCATGTATCAGATCTGTGTTCCCCTTTTTGCTTGCCGTCTGCTCTCGGCTTCGGGCTGAGCATTGTCCAGTGCTCCTCAAGGCAGCTTCATACTTTGGGAAGCTCCTCTTTGACCAGAGAAACATGAAACGAACTCTTCTCAGGTACTCTTACCGTTGTGGTAAAACCACAGGAAGGTGTCAGCAAGCTAGCTCTGCCAAGCTCCTGCTGTTTTCATCCCATGGCTGGATGTAATCTGCTGGTGTTTGGGGGAGGATCACTACTTATTGCAAAAATGAGGGGAAAAAATTAAAATTAGAAAAAAAAAAAAAAAGATTACAATTAAGTCACATAAAGTTACCCTTACTCACTTTCTCTTCTCTTTCCCGCTGTGTTTGTGGTAACAGCTCATTAGTCCCTGTGCTTATAATAGCTGTACCATGAGACAGGAGATTTCATTTCCCGTCCTGCTTTCCAGGGTATGGCAAAACAAATGCACGCTCCCACCAGCAGTGCCCGGGGTTTGCAGCGCTCACCAGGGGCAAGTTTAGCCCCAATTTCTTTCTTGTTCTGTTCTGCCTGTGAGAGAACTTCTGTTCCTGCCTCTAGGAAAGAAGAGGATTTGAGATTCTTCCTGTGAGAGATGTGGGGCTTGTGTTTGAAGAGGAAAAAAAAGTACGTGATGATTTTCTTCCCCTGACTGGTGTAAGCATGGAGAACCGAGATACTTCTGGTAGCTTTTGAGAACTCTGAGCCTGGCCTTCCTTGCAGAGGAGCTGGAGTCTGTTTGGGCGATTTGAATCTTTGCCATCATTTGGAGCAGAATGGAGCTCTGTAAAAGGACAGTGACTGAATGCCAACTGGGTTGTCATTAGCTCGGGCGGCCCGGGGAAGCAGCTGATGCGCAGTTTGCGGTGGAAGTCATGCAGACAGAAGGGGCATGACTCAGTGGTGGAGAGGCCCCGGCCTCTGGCTCCGTTCCCACCCCAAAGGTGTATTTTAGGTTTCTTGTTGGGGCTGGAGCAGGGGCAGCTCGTGGCTGTGCAAACACACATCGCTCCCTAGAACACAAAGGCTCCCCACGTGACTGTCCCTTTTGCAGGAGGCTGTTAGTGTTGCCGTGATGTTGGGTGCTGCTGGCCCAGCTCCATCTTTCTTCCAGGGCAATCAATGAAATTGTGTCCTCATCTTGAAATCTGGTGCTTTAGGAATGAAAAGCTCAATGGCTTTCCTTGGTTTGGTGGTGGTTTTTTTTATTATTCTTTTTTTCTTTTATGAAGCATAGGATGTTTAGAGCTATGGAAGCAGCGCAAGAAAAATATTAATGAATAACTACAGAGTGCAGACATTAACACATTCCTTTCTCTTGAAATAACTGGCTTTTCTCTGTGGGCTCTATAAAAGAAAAATGTCTGCGGAGTCTGAACCTGCTGTATAGAAGCCAAAGTAGATGGCGATTTAGAACTTCACTGACTTTTCTGCTAAAATGTTACCTCTGCATTTATCATGTGGCAAAAAAAAAATCTCTCTCTGCCAAATGATAACCCCCTGGAGGGAAGATAAAGCTAAAGGCACTGGGGCGATAAAACTAAGGCACTGGGGCAGTTCTTGAGGTTCTAGCTGATGAATTTCTGGGTGATGGAAACTGTAGATGAAAGATGTTTTCTAGGACTTCCTCCCTCCTGTCAGGCTTTTATTCTTCTCCTCCTGCAACAAGGTTTAAAGTATTGCAAGCACTGGAG
>VXBW01007184.1:930609-1004800 GCA_013400375.1 Thinocorus orbignyianus
CCGGGGTGATAGGGGTTCCCAGGAGGGAAGAACCCCCCCATCCCACCCCACCCCCGGTCCCGGTGGAGGTGGTGCCCTGCATTTTCAGCACCTTCCTCATCCCCCGGTTTGATTGCGGGTTTCCGCGCTGCCTCTGGGCTCCGCGTCCCTTGCGGAGGAGAGTCTGGGGACCAGCTCCACCGACCCCTTCAAAAAGTCTTGTGGAGGAGGTGGGAAGGGGAGGGAGAAGGGCTGGCGTTAGCCCAGGGGAGTCCCTCGGCGAGGGGGGAGCCCCCTCTTCTCTCCTTCCCCAGAAATCCTTCCCGTCTCGCCGGGCACGAAGCGGAGTTTAACTCCGGTTTGAAAATAGAACGATAAATAAACTCCCCTGGGTGGCTGTTGCCGGAGTGTTTACAAAGGGCCGTTGCTACAAACAAGGCTGTGCTCGGTTCCAGGTGACCATGGCAGACAGAGCTGCGGCTGAAAGGGCGTGCAAAGACCCCAACCCCATCATTGATGGCAGGAAAGCCAACGTGAACCTGGCGTATTTGGGAGCAAAACCAAGGAGTATTCAAACTGGTGAGGCATCCAGTGTCTCTCTCTATTAGAATAACTTGTAAGATAAGGAAACGAGTTACTTGGGCTGTGGATTCACCTGATTTGATGATGTGAGCTTGTCCGTTATAGTCCTCATTGTGAATTGAGGACACTGTTGCCCGGTTACCTCGCTCTTCCCAATCTTCCTACTCATACCTGTTACACCAGCGTTTCCCACTTAAGTCTGTATAACTGAGTTAAAGCCATTTTCTTCCATGGCTAGCGTTTCTTCCTGTTACCCTTTTTATTACCTGGATGTTAACTGTAAGGTCCTCTTCAGCATCCTGCCCTTTGGTTTAATGACCATACTGCCCAGTGTGTAAAACAGAGTGTTGTACCCTAATGCCTGTTCAATAACAGCACTTTGGTGCTGTTCTTTAATCTGAGTTCCCATCTGCTCCTTGTGCATATTAAAATTAACTTACTTCTAAATGGGGCTCTGAATTTGCTCAGATGCATAGCAGATGAAATGCATGTGCGTGTGGTCCGAGGTGTAATTATGCATGTATATTACAAGATGAATATTACAATAGCTGATGCTCATTAATATTTCCTTTTTTTCTGGACGCCTTTTTAGGTTTTACCATAGGTGTGCAGCAGCTACATCCAGCCTTCATTCAGAGACCCTTTGGGTAAGTGGGAATGTTTCTTAACAGTCTCTTTGAAATCAAATTCATGAATCAACTTCCCCGTTGTTTAAAATGCATGAAAAAAAGCCTCAGCAGTCAAGAGTGGTCAGTTTCAACAGCTGTCATTAGTGTTTGGAGTACTTTATTTCTGGTGAAGATTTCAGAAGTTTTGTGTGTTTGTCAGCTTTAATGTAATTCCCAAAGATCCTCCTTTATCCTCACTAAATCTTAGTCATAATAAACCCAGCACATTGTTTGCTGCTTTGCCAACTTTGAGAATTTGCAAGAATTCAAATAAATGGAAAATAGTTTCTCTATTCTAGTACTTAAGGTGTCAAAACAATTAAGCAAACTCTGTTCTCATGTTTTTCAAGTAAGATCTTCTGCTTCCTCTGTGCTGTTTCCCACATAATCGTGCATAGGATACAGTTTTATTCTAGAAAACAAATTGCATTGGAAACAAAGTCTGTTACTTAATGAAAGTAACATTAGGTCAAAAATTGATTTTGGACAGATGTTATACAAGGCTTGAATAGTCTGCAAAACTGGGCTTTTGTCTGCTGTTTTCAATAGCTTATACCATCCCTGCTCAGTTAGAAAAGTCCTCTTTTTATACATCTAATAGGATCTGGCAGCTGCTCGGCAAAAGACAAGTGTGCTTCACGAGAACAATAGTGACTGTCATACTGCCTTCATTTAACTGTTTAATGATTGATGCCGTTCTTTTTTTACACCATTTCAGAAAGTGAATATTGATAGGGTGTTTTATTATTATTTTCTAAGAGCATTAAGAAAGTAGGTGCATTTTTTAAAGCTTTTGAGCGCTGCTCTGTTGTGGTTTTTGTATGACTCTAGTATAAATAGATGGGATTTTGGCCTTTGTCAACAGAAATACTTCATCCCTTTCCTNCACTCTTCTGCCCTCATGGATGCAGTTGCCAACTGCCTGGGTAATCTCATTCCAATGAGTTTATGGATGTAAGAGACTGTGTTGCCACAATAGTGCACACCCTGTGTACGTGTGCTGTGTACGGTTCAAACACGCCGCTTCTCACAAGCAGTGAGTCTCTCTGTTGGAGAGACTCGAAGAACATCTGTCATGAAACGGAGTCCCTTTTATTTTTTGGTGCAAGAGCCGCAGTCATCTACATAGACAAGACGCTGCTTTTTTAATAGCTCTCCTTGTGTGGGAGCTGCAGTAGCTTTCTTAGTTCCCCAAAGCAGCTGTGCATTCAAGACCTGAACCCCAGAGGCTTTCCAAATTGCACGGGAGTGCAGAAGAGAAGCTGACGATAAACCCAGCCTGTGTTAGGAGTTTTTCCACACACGCTAACAGAGAAGAACAAAAGGGTGAAGCACGTTAAACTCCTCGTGTTGGCAGGAGTTGCCGGCGCACGCCCGCTCCTCCTGCAGATAATCTGCTGTTCCTGTGGGTGCTGTTCCTACCCAGCAGCCACAGCCCTGCAGCTTTAGAAAACATAGTTCATTTTTTTTCTTTTCTTTTTGACCAGTTTGCTTTTAGTTTTGCGTAGAGGGGTGTGGGATCAACTGACTATGTGTTCCTTCTGATCTAGACAGTTACTGTTCCAGTTCTTAGGCATAGGTTTCATCATTAAACCAGCAGAGCTGCAGTTAGCACATACAGAGAGCACCATAAATTATTTATCTGTTGCCGAGAGACAAGAACCAGGAGACTGGAGGGTTGGAGGAAGGGGATTATATATCATTATTTGCAAGCATCAGTAAACAAGAATTTCATTGCATTTGGTTGTTGCTGGAGCAGAATCACTGAAAATGGGAGTTGGGCACAATGTGGAGCCATTTACCTGAGCACCACGGCTGGGGCTGCTCTGTGGCTTCTGAGCAAAGCATCAGGTGCTCAGTCAAGCAGCTGGGCTTGGCTGCCGGCTACTCTTTGTTTTGTCAGTAGACCAACAAAATTAAGCGCCTGCCAGGCTGCACTCTTGCATTCTCTTGAACCCACAATTTCCTTGGCCCTCTATGGGATTTGAGGATACATGAGGAGTTTATTGGGGTCTCTCTGTCTGTGGAAGCTTCATCGAGTTGCTGTTGTCCATTTGCTCCACACGGTGTGAAGCGGATCCTGCCCTGACCCAAGTGAAGCTCAGTGGCTCTCCTGCCTTGCCCATGGAGTAGGACATCGCAGGTTCTCCCTCTTGCAATTCCTGCCCCTGCAAAGTGTTTGTGCCCAAGGGTTTGCCTGCCCTTTCCAGAATATGATTGCTATGGGGTACAAGATGCACAAGCTGGACTCAACAAGGAAGAAATGAATGAAGAACCTGTTAACTGCTAGGCAGTTAAATAAGAGCAAGCCAATCAGTTGTGATCCAACTATCAAGCCACAAAATGCAGGTTTTGGTGAAACCTGAATTGAATGGAAACTATGAAAATTACCAAAACATCAGTGAGGATTATTTATAAACTGAAGGCTTCCCCCCTCCCCAGCCCCAGGCACCCAAATGCAGCTGTAAATATTGCTGGGGGTTTGTGGAACAGAAAGAGAAACCTTTCTCCTTCCTCCTGCTGTCCTGGCAGGGCAGGCACTCACTGGGCAGACAGTGTGGAGTCGGTAGTAAATCCTGTTTTGAAGAGCTGTCTCTAGATTTTCGTAACTGGAGATCTTAACAGTAACATAAGGCAAAGGATGCGCCTGTGTCAGGGTAACTTGGAGATCTGGCTTCTGAGTTTCAGGAAGCAGCCTTAGGCCTGGGGGCTCAGCCCTGGAGCTTGCAGACACTTTGCTTGGAGGCATCTGGCAATGCCACAGCCTATCCCCACAGCTACCAGCCAGCACCGAGCTGTATATATGTGACCTGAGAGTGGGGAGATGCTCTCTCTCTCTCCCAATGGATCTGTCTCCAACTGCAGCATTGTCCCTTTTTAAGAAATTGAGAAACTCGTGAAACTTCTTGGAAGTTGCTAGGAGCAGCTATGTAGACCGCTTGACCAGGAGTACATGGCAATGTGGCAGAGCTGCTTGGTGCCCTCTTCTTGGTCTTCTCCTCTGGGATGCCGGTGCTCAAGACAAGCTTGAGGCTGTGCAGGGAACGGGGATTCCCTGGTTCTCTTCTTCCCAGCCATGCTTGCTGCTCTGGACGGAGCAGCGTATGGCAGATGCATTCCTGTGGCTGTGCCTCAGCGAAGGAGCTATCTGTGTGGGAGATCTACCAGTGGCTGAGCGAGTGACTGAGCTGTTGGAAACATCTAGCTGTCTCTTGCAGCAGGATCCAGCTCTTTCCAAATCTGCACATGGGATGTTACTGTTCCAGATACCCCTCTGCCCATCCATCGGTGGTTGCTTATTTTGGTGGCCCACTGACTCTGGCCCACACTTGGTCTCGGGCAGCAGTGGAAAGAGTTAAATCTCTCTGAGTTTGAAATTTCACGCGTTGATGCTGCTGCAGTTAGGAAGTAAAGAAAGTCCCTCTTTGTGTCAGCCCACCCTCTCTCGCAGCTGTTTATCCTTAAAACTTCTCTATTGGGTTAAAAATAAAAGGAAACACACTTTCATCGTTTCTGTGGTTGTGCTTATAAAGCGACGCAGGCTGGCCCTGTGCTGCTCAGCCTCTGTCAGCCGACATCCCCTCTGCCTGGCTCCTGTGGCATCGCTTGCTCCAAGCCAGGGGGCAGCCGGACCCCAGCCCGCTCGGCCACAGGCAGCTCCCGTGGGGGTGGCACACCCGGCACCTGTTGGTTGTCTCGTGCCAACAACATGAAAGCTTTTGGGGGGGGATTTCCTAAGAAACATCCAAATCCTTTTTCCAAATGGCTTCATCTGCTAGCTCTCGGGCACAGTTACTGCTGCTGAGACGTAAATGTTTGCCAGGCAGAAAGAGCTCCTTTTTAAATTTTTTTTTTCTTTTTTTTTTTTCCTTTCCTCCAAAGAGTAGGCATGTATTCATAAGCAGATTGGATGGCTTTGTGAATTTTCCTAAACATCTATTTCAAGGTGGCAAATGCTGGTGTCAGTCCCTAGGGCTTGGTGTATGATTCATGTTGCTTTTGGGCATGATTTGCTCATACCCTGCATCTAGTATAGGCCTGTAGAACGATACAAAAGGAGAGTGCGGTTTGATACACCGACCTTACGCTTGGCTGCATCAGTGTTGTGCCAGGCTTGAGGCAGCAGTAGACCTTTTGGAGGGGGCAGAGTGTGGGTGAAGGATGCCATATGCCACTCCAGTGCAGGACCTTGTGTGATGAGAGTCAGGCAGAGATGCTCTAGCTTTGTCTTTACAGCATGCGAGTTGCCCTGTCTTCACTGCAGGATTCCACTGCCTGTGGTGGATTTGCTCCTCATCCTTACCACTGCGAGAGAAGCTACTTTGGCTTTTCCCTCGTTGCAGAAGCTGGGGAGCAGCAGATGCAGAATTCCCCTGTTCTGTTCTGGCTGGTGCCACATAGTCCCAGTGCTGCAGATTCATGCACGCACTGGGATTTTCAGGGCAGTCCAGCGTGTACTTGATCTCATCTTTCCTTTGCGCAGCTGTTGGCATCCTGGTCCCTAACTCTGTACTGTTAAACACATGCCCAGTAATTCGGATGATAAATGCAGCTCTGGCTGGCCTGCCTCTGAGCTGAGGGCACCAACGAGGGAACCAGACAGTTGTTGTGCTGATAATTTGGTAGCAAGGACACCAGGTCACTTCTAAATATGACTTACATGAAGAGCTTGTTCCCCACAGATGGGAGCAAGCTACATACCAAAGCTAAATATACTTGATGATCACAAAAGATGAAAAGTCGTGGACCTCAGAGTTAAACTGAGTCTCCTATTTCTTGGTCTCTAAATCCTGTAAACAGGATCATGCTGTCCCCTGCCATTTCCCTGTCACCAACTCTGTTTCAGCTCTCCTGTGCCACGGCTGAGCTGCTGTCAGCTCTGCTCCAGGGACAGCCGTGCCGGGGGCAGGCTCGCTGCTCCCCTGGGATCCCACCTTGTGGGAAGCATGGAGAGAGGCGTCTTAGATGCCATGGATCAACAAAAGCACAACTGGCAGCAGAGATGGCTAAAATTCTTAAAATGGAATTTCTTTCTTGGCTTAGAAGTTATTTGTTTTATCAGTGCAGGTTTCCTTTTCTCAAAAAAAGAGATATTTCGTTGCTACTTCTGTAGCTAAATCGTTCTACTTCAAAATACTTCGTGTATTCAAGAAAGAATTTCTGATAAATGAAATGTGCAGATGCTTTTAATTAAAAAGTCAGTGGAAAGGATCATGTGTAAAGAAAGAAAGTCTGTTAAAAAATGGAACCAGTTGAAAGTAGTCAGTTTAATATATATTATGCCAAAACTTGAGAAGACTTTAGATATGTTTCTGCAACCTTTGATTTTCTGTAACTTGCAGAAGAATATTGGAAAGCTTAGTTAAAGGCAGAATTCCTGGGGCTTCCTGGGTTAATCTGTCAGAGCCTCTGGTTTTCCTTCTGTGTGGACAGGATGACTCCAGCATCCTCCTGAACTTCTCATGCTGACACTGAAGGACTTGGGCTCCTGTCGTGTGCTGGTGTGAAGCGTTTTCTGTTTCTTCTGTCCGTTTGTTTCTGGTTTGGCTGTGCTGATAACTGGAAAGGGGCGGGGTTTTTCCTTCTCTGGGTAGCTGACTAGTTGCGGATAAACTTCCATGTGGCTTTTTCCTTGGTGCCAGATGGCTCTTGTTTCAGGCAGATGTTATCTCCTGCTACCTGAGTGTTTTTCAGCCTGCTTCTCCAAAACTATTTTTGGTCTGGCCCAACATGCCTTTGTTTGGGATTATTTTTTATTCTTTTTCCTTAGGGTGTGGGGGAAACAAGATGCAGAGGATAAAGGCGATGAATTGTTGAGCCCGGCGAACTTGTGGTGAAGCTCAGCGTGTTGATCTCAGGGTCTTGGTTAAGCTGAGAAAAAGGAAAAAGGATTAGGTCTTTATGAGAAGATGTACTCTCATCTTTGGTCTGCAGCCCCCTCCCCCCCGCCTTTTTTTTTTTCTTTCCTATTTCTTTGGATTTTTTTCCCCACACTTCTGCACCAGCAATAGGAGAAGTTGTAGATGGCATTTCTTTTTAATTGTTTCTGTGGAATCCACCTTCCTCTACTACAGGCCATTAGCCTGTTGCATCATGAGCTCAAGATGTGCTAACATTGTGAAATGAGGACACTGCTGGTCTGTGATAGGTTCTCAGCTACTGCAGTGTGTCCGGTTCCTTAAATTGTCTGTCTTCTGCCAAAATGAAAATAAATGTAAATCATGGGTTGCTTTTGCACCCTAAGTTGACATTTTTATTTCTCGAGCAATAGGCTCAGCAACCAGCAGAGGTTATTACTGAATCCTGAAATGCAATCTCTTTTGTTTTTGTGCTGATTCCAACCTGGGATGGTCTGTTGTGGCAGGTTGTTCCTTGGTGATTGCCACCAGTGGGGTGACATCTGGTCCCGAGAAGGAAGTACCCAGTCATGTACCTGTTTGGGCAGGCTACTGTGTATATCTTCCCAGAGGGCCAGAGAAGGATGAGGAGAAGACAAATAGACAAATTAGTTACAAGATGAGTAGAAGCTGGGTTGGTTGGTTTGCCATTTTGTGTTAGTGTTGTATCATAGTAGGGGAAGATAAATACTGAAATACTGTACCATGGAGCTGCAGTTTAACTTTGTCTTACTTGGAGCTGGCTGATGAGGCAGAAACCATTGACATTTCAGTGCATGTTTAAATCTGCTTCAGCAGGGACATTTCAAGATTCAGAGGTTTGTCGTGTCAGTGGTTTGAAGCCCAGCCCACGCCAGTGAAAGCTGATGGATGGTGGAGTGGTTGGGGCACAATGAATGTCCTGATCTGGACCAATGTGTTGGTGGATAAACTCCACGAGATCTCCTCCTGGAGCAAGAGTCCTTGTTGGCAAGCAGGGACTGACCTGGCCATGTTCCACCCTGTACCCTGCTCCTCCTCAGATCTGGATTTGAGAACAGGGCCTGAATTTCTCAAGTTTGTACAGCTTGTTGTTGTTGTTAGGGCCCGTATGATATGTGTTTCCAAGCTTGCCACTGCTCCACACAGGTTTACTTAAAGTGGGACCACGAGGCGGGTGCCTGTTGGCTTAGGAGTGTCCTTCAGGAATTATGTTCTTGGGGCATGAGTTATATTGGGATATATCTGTGCATCACCAACACCAAGGTGGTGATGTGGCACTGCTAGTGCAAGTGTAGAGCTCCTGGACTGCTGCTGCTGTCCTTGGGGTTGCTGGGGCATGCTTCCCAGAGCAGCTCCTGCACGCTCTTAAACCCACTTCAAAATACATCTTCTAAATCTGTCAACCAGGCTGTGGTTGGAGGTGTTACTTTACCAGTAGTAGTTGTCACATTGCTGTCACGGTCTGCTGTGGCAATGCTCAGCTCGTTCTGCAGTACCACCTACCAACTGAAGCCTTCACCCCCTGCCATCACGTGCTGTGGCAGCGTGGGTGTCCCTGTAGCAACTAATGGGTCAACTCTAGTGGAAATGGAGGCCAAATTCCTGGGGTCAAATGCCAGAATTTGAGCCTTCACTGGCAGACACAAAGGGCTCTGTTTCTTTTATTCTTGAAGGAATAAAAGGCTGGTGGTGGTGGTGGCATTTGTGTGCTAATCTGTGTGAGGCTGCCAAGAGGCCTGTGCCCCTCCTTGTTTCCCAAATGTTTGTGTGATGCTGTGTCCTTCTTGGCAGAGGATTGTCTCCCACCTCTCCAGAAGCAGCAAAAGTAGCTCCTGACATGACTGGCAGAGCCTGAGGAGGCCAGGAGCTCCTGCCATGCTGCTCTCCCAGACCCAAGCAGCTTGCAGGAGTTGTTGGATCATGTGTAGGAAGTTCTGCATGACAGGGGAGAGCTGAGAAGGTTAGCTGTAAACCTGGCTTAAAATAACCAAATATCTAAAGTGTCTCCAAGATGAGCTGCTGCTGAGAGAAGACTTCATTAACTTATTCCTCCTCTTTGCTATTTGGGAAGGAGTGTGGGCCTTTTGACTTGTCCCTTCCTCCTGGATGCCCTTGGGGTTGCCACTGCCCATTGTGCAGCTCGCCCTTGGCATCTCTGCTGCTGCAGTAGGGACAACTGGGTGATGGCAGGTTTTACAAGGTCCGCTTTTTCAGCAGGTAGCATATCCTGGGAACCGAGGGTGCTTGCAGCCTCAAGCCTCACCTGATGCATTTGAACATCTCCACTCAGGACTGCACCAAAACCAGGCTGCTTTTGTTCTGTCCTTCGAATTTTGCACAGCAAAAGCAGAAGCCGAGTCGGCATCTCCTCTGCCAATGGCTCCGTAACCATCTCTTTTGTTCTGTGTCTTGCAATTTTGGCTGTCGAGGCAGCGTGGCGTTGTGCCACGTAGTTAGGAACGTGGGATAGTGTGGCAGTCCTGCAATGTGACGGTCCTCCCGAGTCCCTCCTGCGGCCACCACTGGCTCTAGACTTAGGTTTGACCATGCTTGCTGCATTTTTATGGCCTTTGCCTGTGGTTAATCATAACACCATAAGCATCTCATATGTCTGCTGTTCACGGGATGACTTTGATGCTCCGTGATGGTGGCTGATCACTTGGTTGACATTTTATAATCACATTGTGTGGGTTGTAGATGAAGTTCTCTTTTGGCTGGTAGGGCCGATCCTGGGGGATGGAGGAAAACTGCAGGGAGGAAGGGAAAGATATCTTAAAACACAGATGTGACTCATTCTGTAGAAATTCACATTAGAGCTCACTGATTCCTAGAAAAAAACTCCAGAAGAGTCTTTGGGTTTTTTTTTCCTGGGGAAAATAAATGTGGAGGGAGGAAGGAATATTTTGAGATCTTCTGTGGATGCTAAATGTAGCCAATAGAGAACTTCATCATACTACGCTGGTGGTGTGGGGGGTTTTGTGGCTGTAAGACGTCACAGTGACTTTACTTTGAGTTGTGTGTTTTGTTTCAATCAATGAGTTGCCATCTCACTGCCTAATTCAGAAGTCCAAGCTGCATAATGTCTTGATTGAAATTTCTAGCTAAATTATTAAAAGCCCACAGACCGAAAGAACCTTCCCTTTTCTCATAGAGGCAGATTCTGGAGTTGCTGAGTGTGATTTTTCTAGTGCAGTGAACTATGGTGTGTGATCTGCACTTGTGTGTGCATTGGGCTGGGATGTATTTCTGGAAATGGAGCATAGAGATACTGTTGTGTTAGCTAATGGCGCTTTTTATTCAAAGCAGCTTAAAAAGGTGGAATTTTTCCTTGCTGAGCAAAACAGTAGTGCAGGATATTGTGTCTCTGGATCATGCCACGGAAGCTGTGGACGAGCTGTGTATGTGAAGGCAAAGCGGACATGTGGACGTTCTTGGGGATGAGTTGAGAGCGTGCGGTTGCCCCAGTGACCCCACACATGGCCATGTCCTCCCCATGGGGCCTGCCAGCTCCAAAGAGCAGTTGGGTGGCAGCAATGGACATTGGAAGGTGACCTGAAGAGTGACTAGGACAGAGTGATGCTGAGGCTGGATTGCTCAGAGACTCTTGGACCATACTCCTGGTCATTCTGCAGGCTCAGGCTGGGTGCCTGTGTGCAGGAAAAGTGCAGGTTTCTCCTCTGCTCCTGCTGCTGGGTGGTTTTTTTGTTTTTTTTTTAGTGAGTCCTGAGTGAGATGATTGCGTATTTATTCCTTTTTTTTTATATTATTATTATGATGTTTGTGGAGTGGTTTTAAGTTTATCAGGCCCTGGAGCAGCAGGAGGCTGGGTAGTCGGACACATGCAGGGGGAAGTGACAGGCAGCCAGAGCATCCCTCACCAGTCTGGGATGCAGGCTGTTGTCCAAGCTGCCAGTGTACAAGGGGGCAGAGCAAGAGGCACATGTGGGATCTGTTCAACCAAGGGTTGTCTGGGCCAATGCCTGGTGGTGCTCCTGCTCAGCATTTCCCCAGACCCTGGCAGGCCAAGAGGGCTGTATTACATCTCACAAAACAAAACAATACCCCTTGTGACCAAGTGTGAAGAAGCTCTGGGTTGGGGCTTCTTGGAAGATATGAGTTGTGCAACATTAAGAGCTCTTGGACCGAGCTCTTCATCCATAAGCTCTAGTTCCAATTCAGCCATGAGGCCTCAGTTTAGGACAGAGCTAAACGAAAAGGGATTCAGTGAATTTCTGCTGCCTCATCTCATTCTTGTCAGTCACAGGGGGTACTGGGTATGGTGCATTTATGGACTGAAGGGCTGTGAGGTCCCTTTCTCTGCCCAACACCAGGGGTGGCTCTGGCCTCTGGAGATGGTCTTGCACTTAACCATCTAAAAGCTGAGGTTCTGCTCTCCACCATCCATTCTCCAACCCAGTGTTGCTTCTCTGGGGGTGGCCTTGTTTTATCAGAGGACCCTGGTTTCAGAGGGGCTGTTGTGGTGTAAGAGGGAAGAGAACAATCATTCTCTCATAGTACAAATTGCCTCAAGAAAAAACAAAGTGCATATGTGAGTGAGAAAATAAGAGAAAACTTGATTCAGACGAGCACTTGTTTGAGAGAAGCCTTTTTCCTGCCTGAAGAGCAGGTTTAATCATCCAGCACTGGTTGTGAAGCAAAGGGGGACAGCTCCATAACTGCTGAGTAAGGGGAAACAGCCCCAGGTGGACCCCAACATAGTATAGGTGGTGGCTGAGACCTAGGATGGATGCTTGGGTGGAACGTGCACAGTCAGTGACCCATTCAGCAGAAGTTTCCAGTCCCTGGTTGCGGGTCCCTGTGAAGCACCAGAGCACTGGGATTTCCGACCTGGAGTTCAGGTGGATGAACAGGCGAGATATCCTTTTCCCCAGCAGCTGAGCTCGGCGTTACAGCATTCAGGCACATACAATCCTGTGGCTTGTGAAAAGCCTGTGGGAGGCTTTTAAAAGTGGTTGTGTTTGAAAATGTGCTGTCACACACATCCACACAAAATTCCCCAAAATATTTGAATCTGCACAAGCTATTTGCAGTTTTACCTTGGGGTTTTTTATCTTGTTTGCTTAAACCAGTTGGGTTTGGGGGCAGGATGGAAGGAGCTCTCTGGAGGATGGCTTTGGTTTGTCGTGTGCAGCCAGCAGCCAGCCAAAGGGACCTGTGCCCACTTCTTGGTGCCCATGGCTGTGATCTTCCAGTGGTTGCATGCCCTTGGCTGGTGATGGTCTGCACACTCCAGTTTCTCAAACAAGCCCCAGATCTGTCAAACCTCTGCAGAATGGAGTCTACTGCTGATGGCTGGGCTGCAGATGCTGGTTATGCTCTGTGGTTGCATGTGTGAGTGCCCATTTTAGTCTGGCCCCTGGCAGATTGTGTGGATGGACCTAAACCGTCAGGTTTGCACAGGTTTTTGCTCTTGTTCGAGGCCTGACTCATCGTGGGCCCTTTGGAAAATACAACCTTTTAGTTTTGCTGCTTTTGGGTTTTTTTTTCTTTTTCCCTCTAGCAGTTTTTAGCAAATGAGGGGGCAATCCTGCATTAATCGTCTCCAGGATTGTTCAGTCAGTGGACTCAATGAATTGACTGTGGTGATGGTAAATTCCTCTCAATATCGCCCACCTCAAGGCAGGGGCTGGTGAAAAGCAGCGCTTTAGGACCCGAGTTGGATGGGCAGAGGTGATGCTGGGGCTGGGTGGCCACAGAGCTGATGGGCTCATGAGCCTTGCTGCTGGGCCAGGGGCTGCTGGCACAGTCACTGCTGAGGAGTGCTCCTTGGAGGAGGAAAACCAGGATTAATATCTCGTGTTTTATACCAAACATCCTTTAGCATTGCCCTAAACATCCAGTGTTATGGAAACACCAGTTCAAGTGTGTAGTACCTGATAACAGCTCACGGGCTGAAAGGGCCTTGTTGGGGGCCAGTGGTCATTCCTGGTGGTGGGCAGTGGTGGGACACTACCCTGATGGGAGGAGCCACTGAGTGTCCCCGGTGCCAGGAGGTGCCTCACAGGGACTGTGGGTCCTCAGGAGCCTCTACCAGGATTTGGGTGGTGTGTGGACCTGGAAGATACAGGGCACAGCGAGGCTGACAGGGACAGGACCAGGGCATGTGGGGGCCAGGGAGACATGATAAGCCAATTGGGCAGGGGCTGCATCGCTGCTGTTCAAGGAGGTTATTTTGGGGACCAGCAGCTTGGATAGTGGGAGAGACAAGACGTGGAGACCAGGGTGTGTGTCTGTTCTTGCGGTCCATGCTTCACCTTGCACTACTTCCACCTTTGGGATCTAGGAGGGTTTTGTTCCCTCCACCCCGAGTACTGGAGGGCAGCACTGCAGGGCAGCACCGTTTCTGTGGCTGATGCACATGAATCTGGGGGTGGGGGCAAAGGGGGGGACACATGCAAGCTG
The DNA here is from genome assembly GCA_013400375.1 of Thinocorus orbignyianus. Classification (NCBI taxonomy): domain Eukaryota; kingdom Metazoa; phylum Chordata; class Aves; order Ciconiiformes; family Thinocoridae; genus Thinocorus; species Thinocorus orbignyianus. Next base: position 944,141 of record VXBW01007184.1, read on the forward strand.
GAGGGAGCCCAACCCCTCACTGACTTTCTCCCTTTGCCTCCACAGACTCACGCCTCACTATGTTTACCCCCAAGCCATCATCCAACCCAGCGTGGTCATCCCTACCCCCGTGCAGTCCATCACCTCTCCCTACATTGACTACACCGCCGCCAGCCAAGCCTATTCCCAGTACACGACAGCTGCCTATGACCAGTACCCCTACGCTGCCTCTCCCGCTGCCGGATTCGTGGGATACGGCTACACGGGGGCAGTCCAGCCTCCCATCACCGCCAGCAACCCCGCGGCGCCTGCCACCGCCTTCGTGCAGTACCAACCCCAGCAGCTGCAGCCCGACCGCATGCAGTGAGGGCTCTGCCCGCGCCTTCGCCACCCGCCCTAGGACAATCTTTTACAGTGGAAGGATATGACTAGGACAGCAAAAGCAACAACAGGAACAGCAAAAAAAAACAACCCAAAAAACCAAACCACAAACAAAAAGCAAACCAATAAAAGAAAGAAACAAACAAAAAAACACCAAAAAAGAAAAAAAGGAAAAAAAAAATCATCCCACCCTTTTATTCCCTTTACATAGGTGCATATCAATACCTAAGCTATTTATAGTGTTAAGGGCGAACCCAAACCCTTGCAGTCTGACTGTGCTCATGAAAACGGACTTCTGGTAAGTTGTTTTTTGTTGGGTTTTTTTTTTTTTTTTTTAGTTTTTTTTTCCAATCTGGACAGATTTTGTCTTGAAGATGTTCTAGAAGTAACTGAAATGTTTCATGGGAAAACTACAGATTCTTGCACACATCGCGGTCTGCTTCCATCACCCGACTGTTGTCTTTCCAGCCTGACCCCATCAGCCCTCCCCTCCTCATCAAACCTGCACTCCTCTTAATTACTGTTGAGGTACAGAGGTACTCGGAGAACATGGAAAAAAAGCAATCTTATTTTTTGGTTGTACAAAAACTTTGTAATACTCAGAGATGCCTTACAGAAAAAAAAAAAAAAAAGAAAAACTATTTTTTAATATTTATTGCGATTTTATTCGCATGAGCTGTGAATTGCAGACAGAAGAATAGTAGTAAGTATCTGCCTTGTTTAATTCTCATTTTACTAAATTATTGTATGTAGGTAAAAGTTCTTAAGTAATTGCTGAATCACTTCAACATGCAAAAGGGAATATTGGCTTGAAGGAGAGCAGAATATTCCTTTAGTCAACGCACTGTACTATTTTCTTATTGTAATTGTTACTCTGTTAAGATTATCTCAAATTTAGATATATTTTTAAATGCAAAAAAACCAACCAAGAATACCGAACATTTTGTCTACTTTGGTAGATCTTTTGTTATGATGCTGCAACCTATGGAGACATTTACAGTATTTATGTAAAAGAGATTTGGGGCTGTTGGCCAGTGAAGCTTAGGAGAATATCGTGAGTGGAGCATACGAGACAAAAGTGTTAAGTCACTGAACAAATGGGTAAACGTAACCTTTTTATGCCTATAATCCAACAGCCAAATAAAGGATGAGAACAGATGATGTAAGTTAAGTGCATTTCTACAAAGAACAGCAATAAACTATTTTAACTTTTAAAATTATTTGATAATGTATGATACCATGTTTGCTCGGCTGGAGTCCAGTAGGGCATACCCTCAAACTGGCCAGATCTGACTGTGCTGGGTTTCTCCATGGATGTGCTGGTTGGGTGGGGGCTGCAGGAATGTGTGTCCTGGGCTGCATCCTGACCCAGCACTGCCTCACCTGGGCAGTGTGTGGGCACAGCCGTCCTTTCCAGCGTGTTCCAGGCACTGTTGCTAGCTCTGTGTGTCCTGAGTCACCTGTAGCTCTTGATGCCTTGTGGGTTTTGAGCTCCTGGAACATCACACTGGAGCTGTGCGGTCCCCAACGCTTGTGCCCAGCACCGGGCACTTGCTCGCACCCAGTCTGTGCAGTAAAGGGGGTATGAAGTGCTCCAGTGGAAATGGGGACAACTGAGATTGCATCTTACCCCAGAATCCTCAGGATATCTCTGTCCCTCTGCTGTTTGCATAGAATAAGTGTTTTCCTAAATTGAATCCATCCAAAAGTGAGTGGTCTGCCAAAGCCCTGTCCCAGTTAAGGGGTATTGGATCCATCAGGCAGGGGAGATGCTCCAGCAAGGTGCTTGCACCTCTGAGCCTCCTTTATGTTACTTGGCCACATTGGACTTGCCATCACCAATTTGCTTTAGAAATTCAGTTTTCAGATTTTGACCATTACAAACTCTGAATACCAGCTTTTAAAAGTAAATAAAAGTATTCTGTTTGAATGTGCTAGTTATCTAGTTTATCTCTGCAAAGGTTACAGCAGAGCAGGTGCCAGGAAGTCCCTGTGTCTTTGGCACTGCTGTATATTGCTGTTCAGAAGGTGATGATGATGTCTAAAGCCATCCTGGTGGCAGAGGCGATCAGCACTGTGTCTGGTCAACTGCTGAACCTAAAGGCACACAGTGGGCATGTCTAACGTTGTCAGTAGGTCTCAGAGTAAACAGCTCATCTCAATGAATGGAAACAGCTCATTCCTCCCTTGCTTATATTGCTTGAGAATGCAGATCCTGGTGGGGCTCTTTGTCCTGCCCGGGGTTTTGCTTACAACCGTGTGGGTGACATTTATTTCCTTTTAAAGTAATTAGTTTCTGGATATGGCTGTGGGGCTGCCAAACGAGTAAGAGCTGAGCACCACATCCAACACAGCCCTGGAGCGCAGCCTGGCCCGAGGAACCTGCCTTTGAAGTACTACCAGGGCTGGAGATTATTCAGCAATTCTTCTTTTTTCTGTCAAGTGTCTTTCTGAGGAAGAGGAGGGTGGGTGAGGGTTCTGAGAATGTTGCAGTGCCCGTGCCCAGACAGTGTTCCTGCCTGCCTCCCATGCTGCTGGATGTTGGCTTTTGCCTTCACCCAGGACCTGTCTCCCCAGGTCAATAGGAAGACCAAGGCCTCCAAAGATTAATTTGTCACTGAAAAAAAAATAACCCCAAACATCTGGTGTGTTTTAAAGTGAACAGAGGGATGATTTTCCATTTAGCTGACTCTTATTTCCTGAAAGGTGGCCAAAGCTGCCGGGAAGCGCGGGTGCAGGCGGCCCTGAACAGCCTCCTTCTCCTTGCACCCAGCCCACCGCTGCCCACTGCCATTCCTGCATCCCGCTCGCTTCTGCTCCAGGCTCATTTTTGAGAAGCAACCACATCAAAGCAACAGCCTGACCTGCCAATTTCCTGTTTGCGAAAACACAACTGTGAAATTGTGGCCAGGCAGGATAATAACGATTAATAATACATATAAGCTGTCCAGCCTCTCTGGTGGAAGTGGGTTTTGCAATGGCAGGTGTGAAGCCTGTGTGCCCTGAGCAAGGAACCCAAGCGGTTGTTTGGGCCAGGACTAGTCTGGGAAGGTGTGACAAAGCTGATGGGTTGCTGAGTTGGAGGGAGAAGAGTTGAAAGCAGTGCGAAAGTGGTGGGGTGCAGATGGGAGGCAGTGGCTGCGTGGCTCCTGACTGATCAGGGTTGCACTGGACAAGTGATTAAATCACCTTGCAATTGCTTAAAAGCATAATTATTATTATTTTTTTGCACACATTGCTTGATGGAGCATCCTCTTTGACCTACACCGTGTGCCTTATGTTGCCCTGGGACAAAGAGAGCTCTCTCCGGGCAGCTCAGCTCCGCTCTAGGCAGACAGGAGTTTGGAAGGGGCACAGGCTGGAGAGTCACGGTGCTGTTGTAAGAACTTCAGCACAACATCCTGCAGCCACAGGGACACAGGGCTGGAGGGTTTTATCAGGGCAACCCCCTGTATGGCACAGGTTCCAGGAGTAGGAGCAGCCATGGGGTCCAGACCTTGCCCTGGGCACATCATCTGGTCCAGGCCACCTCCCAGCAGCTGTGCCCACATGCCCAGTCATTTGCATCACAGATTCAAATTATTTTTTCATAGCAACCCATCACACTGGGGCTGTCAGAGTGAGCTTCAGCTTGCGTGGGCTGGCGCATGTGCAGCCCCACTGCTCTTGTGGGAGACCCTCACCATAAATACCAGTGCTGGGGTCCTGACCCTGGCCTGGATGAGCCCAGGGGCAGCCTGTTGCCACCTCTCTTCCCAGCCCACAGCAGCCAGCCCCGTGCCCAGGCTGCCTGCGGGTCTTCATAGCTGGAGACAGACCATCCCCACTTGCCCACCGTGGGAAGGGGATGGTTTCGGTAAGATTTCTGCCCTTTCCAGCCACTGCCTCAGCCTGGGGTGTCCCCTTTTATGGGGGCACAGCCAAGTACTGTGCTGCCAGCGGTTGCCCAAATCTGCTCGTGATAAGGAGCAGGGGAGCACCAAGCCCATATCTCTGCAGTGCTCACCCCGTGTTATCTGGCCAAGACACTTGGGGAGCCCCACAGGATCCCATTGAGGTCTGGGGCTCTACAGTGGCAGCCCCAACTGGTGGCTGTCCCTGGAAGGGAAGGCAGGGGGTACTGGGGACACTGCCAGCCCCCCGCAGCCCAGCTCCCACGGCCAGTGAGCCCCAGCGCCAAAACTTTACAACTGAGAGGGAAAGGCCGAGCTCAGGATTTATTTGCATAGTAACTGGGCTGCTGTTGGCACTTACCCTTTAAAATAAAGTTCACAACAAAATGTTTTTACCCCCTCGCATACAGGGAATGCTAACAGCACATCCCTTTTATTTTTCTTTTCTCTTCTGGCTAAAACTTGTTTTTCCCTCCTTTGTGCCTCTCTGAATCCTGCCAGCGTAGAGATTCCCTTGTTCAGGGAGAAAAAAAAAAAGAAAGAGGGGGAGTGGGGGGGGAAGAAAAAAAAAAGGGAAAAAAAGAAAAACTTAAGCCTGGGATTAAAAACCATCACTAAAATAGTTTGAATAACAAAGTCAACTGACTCGCTGGGAGCCCAGTGAATGCCTGTCACGTATCGCCCTTCGGCCGGGGCCACAGTCATGTGTTTCACTAGATAGTTCCTGGAAAAGCTTCTGCTCAGCCCGATAGACCTGCGGCTGCTGATACCGCTGTGCCCGTGCAGGCGCTCTCTCCCAGAGGGCTGCAGAGAACTTCCCAAACTTACAGAAGGGAGCGGGGGAAATAAGTAAATCTCCCTTGAGTGCTAGGGACAGCAGGTCTTCTTGTGACCTCAACAGCAGTGGTTCCAGCACCTGCACTCCTCCTCCGCCCTTATTGATGTCTTTAGCAATGGGATTTATGGATTTTTTTCCCCCCACTCATTTTTGCATAGTTTTAGCTACATAAATAATCAAAAAAGTGGGACCTTGCATGAGGTAAAAGCAGAGGGTTTGTAAATCCCCTCCCCAGTCAGAGCCAACTCCCCATGTCAGCCACAGCCTGGGGACCGTGCAACCAGGAATATGTTGCTGCAGCGATTTGTACCTAAAAGCCAAAGCAAAATATGTCCGTTTTATCCTTTTGCTGACACCACCAGCGCAAACCTGGAAACACAGAGGTGTGACAAGGCCCAGCAAGAGGGATGATGGCTCAGATAAGGCCACGCTGTGTGGGAGGGTAATTAAAGGCTCAGATTTATTAGCTGTGTGCCCTTGCTTGGGAGGCTGATGGTGGTGACGGAAAGGTCAGTGGTGGAGACATCAGAGATGAAAAAGTCAGAGACTGTTCTGAAACAACAATGATTTGGGGTGAAACTGGGCACTAAAGGCACAGCCCGGCCCTGGTGACCCAGGCTGCGGTGGGTACAGGCTGTGCCCAGCCTCAGCTGTGGCACCCAGTGCTGGATGGGACATAGGCAGTGCCACCGTGGCACGGGTGTTTGCCTGCAGAGGGACTCAGGGCAGCACTGCCCATGAACACAGCACTTACCTGCCTTTCTCTAAAAAGCCCTAAATATATGTGCATGAATCCATGTATTTGTATATACATATATTTAAATATATATAGAATCTGAATATATAATTATATACAGCTATGTTTAAACATGCATATGTACTTTATAGATAAAAATACCTATGCATACACATATACACAAAGTATTTTCTCCTTGTCGCCACGGGCACCTTGGAGCCGCAGCCTCTGCAGCCACCCCTGGGCTTGCTGCAGTCACACGCCGTGAGCTGCACATTTACTGGAGGAATGATGGTGCCCCGTTATCCAGGTTATGGTCCATGGTATCCCCCTGGACACCTCTTGGAGACATCTGCCCAGTGTCAGGCAGCACCACCATCACACAGTCCATCCACCAAACCAGTGTGGAACAGCAGAGAGAAGAGATGAGAGGTGTTAAAATTTGCACCTGGACACAATTAATATTAGTGGCCCCTTATTAAAGGATGTTTTGCATCATCTTTCAAGAGCTACCATACTCAGCTTTAAATAGAAATGAGATAAAGAAGCATAAGGTGAACTAATCTAAAGAACTGGTGTGTGAGAGGCGCTCAACTCCCGTTTTCGGAAGCGGCTTGGGCAGCCTGATCACTGAGTCCTATTGAATCGATGAGCCCCAAAGTCCCAGAAGCTGATTTTTAAAAGCATTTACCCATGTAAAGCTGGAGAGCGTGGCCTTTTGTAAATCAGCCAGGAACATGTCTTGGTTCCAAAACAGCACTAAGCATCTCATTACATGTTTAACACTCCAAGGATCTTTTAAAACCAGACTAAGCACGCTCGAGTGGTTCCTGCTTAATCTCTACCTCTAGATAAACACCGGGGGGTCAGAGTGTGCACACAGATACCCCGACCCGTTTGCTTTCTGCAGCAACATCAGCCCGTTTATTTACGTGAGCTGCTTACATGCTACCACATTAAACCAAGCCTGAGCTTTGCAAAATGAAAGTGAAATGAAATAAATAAATCCTACCATTAGCCTTCTGTGAGGGGGGATTTAAAATTAGCAGGTTTTTAGATATAAACATGGTAGAATGAACCCTCAGGGGAAGAAAAATCCTCCAAAACCCACATCCGATCCCTTTTCAACAGTATGCACTACTCATAATATCGTGCCATTTTAGTAAGATAAATTAATTTGGTTTCCTGTTTCCTACGAATTTACTATATTAAAAATATTTATATAATATATAATATTATATAATATATATATATAAAATGGATAATATATAANCACAGCAGCAATATAATATCACCCATCTAAAGGCAGCAGGACAGGTTTTCTGGCACTCAGACATTTCAGTCCCTGGCCCACGCTGGGCACAGGTCTCACCTGCCCAGCACCCACCCACCCCGTGCTGTGGCTTTGTCCCTTCCCAGGCTCCCCGTCTGCTGAACCCACCCTAGAGCACCTCAAGGGCTGAGCAAGGAGCCCCACTGCTCACTGCTGCCCCGGCCCTGGCCTGCAGGCTAAATCTGGGACTGTGTAGTAGATTTACTTAGTGCTGGAAATGCCATCTCTGTCCCAGTAAGATTTAGCCATCACTGGCATGGATGCACGGGCTGGGCAAGGTTGGGCAGGATCCAGCCCCAGAGCTGTGCCCCAGCATCACCTGGAGGAGCATGAGCTGGTCCAGATCAAAACCATGTTCTGGACTGTGCTCACCTTTCAGCAGGCTGGAAAAAAATAGTGAAAAACTAACATGCTGGAGCAAGAACAGTGGCTGGGAGATGGGCACGCTCAGGCCGAGGTCACTCTTGGCATCCCCCAGCCTCTTGGCTGCTGCTGCCATACCATGTTCAGGCACTTTGCCTGTGGGTGTCTGTCTGTCTGTCTGCATTCCCATTTGCTCTTTTCAATCAGCCGACCACGAGCACTTCTTCAGGCCTCGGTCTGCTCGGTTCAGAAAAAAGATATTTTGGGCATCTGCAATATGGATGAAAGCTCCAGTCCTGCCAGAAGCTCTGCACAGGCTTGAATGGAAAAAAAAATATAAATATCCCATCAGGTTGGGTAAAAGCTGCCAGGCTGGGCTGGTTGGGCACTGCCAGATGCCTGCCCCAGCTCCTCTCCCCACGGGCAGGGGAGCAGCCCCAGCCCCAGCCCCAGAGCTGCTCTGCAGCCACCCAGCCGAGACAGACCCTGCAGAAAAAATAATAAATTGAATCCAAATGTTTATACCGTTGGCACTGTCCGGGTCATGTGCCTAGTAAAGCTGAAGAGTGCATGGATGTTTTCTTACAGCTGCTGTCTAACCTGCCAGAAATGGCCGCTGTGCAGAGAATCCTGGTGTGGGAGGAGGCTGGAGGGGCTGAGACCTGCTTGGATGGATGGATGCATGCATGCACACAGGAGCTGGGTCCAGGTTCAGAGGCTGGACCAAGAGCTCTGTTCACAAGCAGTGGGTCCAGGGGCAGGTACGGGGAGGGTCTCTGTGTAAGTGAAACGCTGCCAGATTGTTGGCACAGTGAGGACCCTGGATTTCCCTCTCCCCCGTTGCACACACAAATGCACACACAGTTTTTCCCCTTCCCATCCCCATCAGACACTGTTGGTTCCATAGGAACAAGGCACCAAGCTCCAGCACAAGTTGTTGCTCCCACAGGTGTCTGCAATGCATCCTGGCTGCTACAGGTTTCTTTGCCGAGATGCTTAAAAAAGCCCCACCCCAACCCAATCAAGCACAGCCTGAATCTGCTGCCTGAGAACATCACAGCGGGACGGTTACAACAGGCTTACTCATTTCTCCAGTGAGTAAGAGTGAAAGAGGAGCCCTGGGGGTGTGGGGCTGGTGGCTGATAAGGAGCAGCTCCTTAATCTCCAGTCCCAGCAGCTGGGAGGAGGAGGGTGATAATTCACAGAACCCCGGGCTTGCAGCAGTAGGTGGGGGGTGTTGCTGGTTTGGGTGTCTGCAGGCTTTCCTTCACCTTGCAGGGGGGGCGGTTGTCTGCAGTGTTACGCCCAAATCTGGCACCCCTTGTCCTCCTTGGGGAGTCAGCAGGAGCTGGTGGTGGTGGCAACCACAGAGCAGGCACCCTGGCTCACCCGCCCTGCCTCTGCACTCAATGCCCTTTGCTCTTGGGTGCATAACCATGGGGAAAGGTGGCTGCACTAAGCAGTGGATTTAATCTGATAAATCACCCTGTTTAGGGCGACCAAAGTTTAGAAACTGGACACAGGGAAGGTCCCAGCCAAAGTCCGTCCTTGGCCAATGGGCTGGGTGATACTGGAAAGCTGGGAGTCCAGTGATGGCTGGTGCTCCCCTGATTCAGACCTGGGATGGGATTTTGGCTCTGGTTTTTATCTGTCCCCTTGGAGAGCCACCAGACAGTCCGGCTGGGTCAGGCCCGTGTATGTTCATACCCATTTCCCATGGCACGTGCTCATGGCTGTGCCGGCAGCACCCATCACTGCCCTATCGCCAGCTCCCCTGCCCCGCATCACCCGGCTCCACACCACCCAGCCCTGGCTCACGGGGGAAAAAGTCGGTTGTCCCTCACTGCCCCTCACCCTCCCCCGTGTGCCAAACTGCACACGATAAGCTCTGCTCCAAAGCACATTTTTGTCAGAGGGCAGCGAGATAAAAAAAATATCCCAAAATAGCTCAGCGTGACATTCACCAGGGTCCGTGGCACCACTCTTCCCACACGCCTCCATCCCCCAGCTTCAGGCATGAGCATCCCCAGGGGAAGGCAAACCAGAGCAGGACATGGTACCGAGCGTGATGTGGCACCACCAGCACTGCACAGGAAGACCCTGCCTCTGCTTTCGGGGTGTCCTAGGTCCCATGGCAGGGCCCTGTCCCCATCTTGCTGTGGGGAGCACTGGCAGCTCTTGGCCACCTCTTGCTTGGCTTGGCCGAGTGCTGCTTGGCCAAGTCCCCAGGAAGGGAACAAAAGCAGAGAGCCCCAGCGAGGGCTGGGGAGCTGGGGGAGGGCGCAGCTCCCTGCTCTGCTACTCCCAAACACTGGAAATCAACAGGGCATAAAAGCTACACATCCCCCTCATCGCCTTCACCGCCCCCATGCCTGGCACTGCCCAGGGACTCTTGGGTCTGTGTCGTGCCTCCCCAGGGCGCACCGGCTGCGCTCCGAGGCTGGGTGCCATGGGGAAGACTGAAGGAGCTGATGCCAGCATCCTCTCCTGGAAAGGCCATCGCCAGCTCCAGCTCCCTCCTCACAGGGTGATCCCACTTCTTTAACCCCTCCGGTGCCAGCTGCCACCGCGGTGCCCTGGCCCTGGTCCCTGGGCAGAGCTGCCAAGCCAGTGTCATAGAAGGCTTTAGCTTTTCACAGCTTTTAGGCACATACTCCAACTCTCCCTAATTTTGTGTTTAGTTTTGTGCAGCGATTAGCGTGCCGTATTTAAAAGCATGGTTTCATCTCGTATCTATCTTGATTTTTTTTCCCTTTTCTTTTTAAATGGAAAACTAGATTAAAAATAGTCATCAGAGAAAACAAACATTGTGATGCCCACACAGATTTTTTTTTTCCTAACAATTTCAAAAATGCCCATGAGATCAACTGCTTTTAAGCAGTGGAGAATTTGCAGTGCAGACATGGCACTAAGGACACGAAGCATGTCCCAGTGTCACCTTCAGCCTCGGCCAGTCCCGGTTCAGTTCCAAGTATGGACTGTCGTGGCACACCACTCATTCTTTCATTTTTTTATTCATGATATATACTATTTAATTTGCGATATGACTAGTAAAAGCAGCTGAGCTCACTCCCGTTAGCTCATGGCCCTGGAATGAGCCTTTTTGCTCTTACGAGTGGTACAGGTGATGGTGAGGGGCTCTGCCCACACCTCCCTCCCTCTCCTATGCTCCCAGGCTCCCACCAGATGAGTTAGTGGCAGCAAGGCAGGGTGATGGCGTGCGACTGGGAACTGCCAGCACAGCAGCTCATTCCCTACCATGCATGGCACACGTGGCAGCTGCCAAGGACCTCTGTGTCCCCTGCTCGCTGGAGGAGACAGCCGAGCTGGGGACGAGGTGAGCCGGGAGCTCACAGGGATGCCACGTGTCCTGATGGGATGCATCCCACAGCCCACGAGGGAAAAGCTCCTCTTTGTCCCCTCGGTGCCCCTCGACGCAATGTAAATACTGATGGGATTTTCTTAGCAGCTGTGAAATGCACATCTGCTGATGCAAAGCCACAGCCGGTGTCCTGGGGCAGGAGTGAGTGGTCGGGAGAGCCCGGTGCAGGAAGCTCATCGCCATGCACGGGTGGCTTTTCTGCATGAACCAGGCCACCAGCTTGAACTTTTGGCCTTCAAGTGCTTTGTGCAACCAAAATAGCCACCTCTGCTCCCCTCCTTGTCTGGAGAGCTTGGGCTGAGCCTCAGACCTGCCCCCGACCCCAGGTAGACAGTGGGGAAGCATCTCTGTGTCACCCAGGGACAGCCCTGCAGCACCCCTGGTCCCTGCACACTCAGGGAGATAAGGCTGGAGGATGACTAGTTCGTGCTGTCATCAAGACAAAATAAAGCCCGACTGCTTCCAATGCAGTTTTTTTTTCTTCTTAATTGTTCTATTTCCATGTGCCTGTGTACAACCGGCCACCCTGCTCTTGCCAGGAAAGCTGAGTGCTGATCATTGTCAGATGGTTCACACAGAGGTTTCTGTTTTGTTTTGTTTTGTTTTTACAAGGATCCAAGATGATAGGGGGAGGGAAAGAACTTTTGTCCTCTGCTTAAAATAATTCAAGAGCTTTCCACCATCTATGCCAGGCTCAAGCAGACATTTGCATAACAAATGAGCTTCTCCCCACTCTTCAGCCCCGGATGAACTCTGTGGCTCCTTCTGCATCTCCATCTCCATCATCTCCATCTCCATCATCTCGATCTCCCATCGCAGGCCTGGGCCTGGGCTGCCTCTGGGGAGGTGAGGGCATATGCAGGGTTATAAGTTTTTGGCATTTTTGTCAATCAAGACTTTGTAAACGGCCTCTGAAACATTTCAGCAATAAAACATTTGTTTGGTGAACAACAAGTAATTCCAAGCATCCTTTATTTTGTGGTAAAAATGCTACAAACCAAGCTGATCAGCGAAGGTTTCTCTCCAAGTTAAAGCCCATTGACAGCAGGACCAAACACAGACTTTGCCGTTATCAGCAGAAGTGGCCGCTCTCTGCCAGGGTTTCTCCTCCACGCAGCGACGCACAGGCACAAGGCACAGGCCTAAGTGCCTCTTCAGGTGCAGGAAAACTAAGCAAAACCCCTAAAAGTTTCACTGGATTTTTTTTTTTTGCCCCTGAGACAGATTAACTGTCAGTTAAACTCTGCTAGTTTAGATGTACAACTTACTCCAAAGAGGTTTTTTTATTATTCATTGCTATTTAAATCAATTTCATTGCAGAGTGCTTCCAGGGAGCACCTGCTGCAATGGCTGAGCTAAAGCTGCTGCGAGAGCCCATCGCCAGAGATGTTCTGTGCAGAACCTTACCACCTCAACCCCTTTAGTAGAGGAACTGGTGGAATTTTCCAGTTCCCATCCTCCTTCTGGAGGGAGAAAGTGGGGGAATAAAGCTTACGTACCTTCATGTAGCTCTGTGAGGTGGCTGGAGGGTTTTCACGAGAAACTGTGTGGATGCTATCAGAGTCCAAATGTACAAACAATTATATCAAATTATTGTATTCTGTTGAAGAGAGGTGGGAAAGGGAAGTCCCAGCAATACTGAAACATCCCTTCTAGACAATGACTGAAAAGAAACAATGTTGCAGCTATTCATTGTGAAATTATTTTCTGTAGGAGTTAGATTTCTTTTGCATGACATCACATTCTGGGTACACAATTAAAATATTAATCTTTAATCACTCAGAAACTGTCATCCTTCCACCCTCCGCTTTCTTTTAGAGCAAACTCTGAAATCAGGCATTTTTGCATCATGAGAACTACAGACCAAACCTCCAGAAACCTTTGCAACATTAAACATCCACCTTCTGCACCAGGTCCTCATCCTTCCTGGCCAGTCCCCTGATCTCAGTGAGTTGCTGTGACTTCCCCATTGCTCCAGGGAGGAGGATACACATCCCTTCTTCTGCTTGTTGCCACCCGGTCCTACCAGGGCAGGGCTGAGGGCTGAGCCTGGCCAACAGCATGGGAAGATGGCTCTGCCCTGGGGACCAGACACTAAATGCTGAATAGAACGTTTCAGATTCAGTCAGCCTGGGCTGCTTCTTTTTCCATAACAAACCTGAAGCATCAGGAAGTACTGCAGTGAGGTGAGACGTAAAATCCAGGAGAAATTCTCCTGGGTGAACTTGTTTTGCCTCTGTGGATTTGCCACTTGTATTGATAGACACCAGCAGGTTAGACACGAGTCCACCTCTTCTTCTGATGTGCTCCAGGACTGCTTATCCCCATCTGAAAGGGCAGAGCTGAGGTCAGGCCTCTCCTGCAATTCACAGGGGCTTGGCAGAGCCAGATTTGGTCCCAAGAAGAGGTTTGCATTGTAGCTTTCATGCCCCAGGTTTACAGCAAACACCGCTTATCCCCAGGATCCCTGACCCACTTTCCATCTCCTACCTGTTTCAAACCTCAGCCTGAGATGCTCTTCCCTCCACTTGCATCACTTGACCACAAAGCCATTCTCCTGTACATGCAAAGTCCTCAATCCCACCAGCGCCTCCACCGGGTGCTGCCAGGAGACACCAAGGCGCTTTGCTAATGCCCAGCCTGGCACCCTGCACGCCCCAAGCAGGGTAGGACAGGCTCCCCCCCAGGCTCGTCATGGCTCGCAGTACAACCTGCTGGGCTGCTTTGAGTGTCATTCAATTTGATCAAAGCCTCAGAGATGCCATATGGCTCCCGAGGATGTCTTGCTGCAGGGGGTTTTGGTTTGCAACACAGTGGTTATGCTGGCAGAGGCAGGGGAGCAGCTCCCATCCCTGCTCCTCAGTGCCCAGGGGTGACAAATGGCTCTGATGGCACCAGGGTGATCTCCAGCCCATGCCAATGTCCAAAGCACAGGGAAAGCTCTGCTCTGGAGCTGCGAGAGGATGCTTTGTCACTGTCTGCATGGTCACTTGGAAGGCTCGGGTTTTGCTCCAGAACAGAACAAAACTAAACACCAAAAAACCTGAGAAGAGCAGCAGCGCAGAACTGCCCTCCTTGCCCCTTCCCATGCTGGATGGCGCAAGTGGAAATCCTCATGGGGCTGCAAATGGTCCCCTGAAATATCCCAGAGAAGAGAGAGGAGGCTGCTGTGTTGAGGATCCCGCCTGGGAGCTGCTCCACCAGGACCAGAGCACCCAGAGCCGAGTCCGGCGCACGGGCCCTGGGCAATGGGGTGAGCGCTCCACTGCGGCCGGTTGCCAGTCACGCCTGGCTTCCCCCCAGCACTTCTTCATTTTTGTGGTCTATTGAAATAATGGTTTCTAAAAGACGTCAGCACAGGGTGATTTATTTTCCTTGCCAGCCAGCCACCCCCTCCGTGGTGTTAGAGAAGGGCTCCCATTTCAGACATACCCAAGATGCCGAGCTGTGATTACGGCAGAGGTGTGCCACGGGGACAACACAACAGTGGGAACGGCGATTTCAGTTACCTGGGGGATTTTGCTTCTGCTTCAAGACACAAGACTGAGAAGGCAAAGCCTATTAAAAAACCTCTAACTACATGGGGTGTTCACAGCATAGCAGGTCACAGGCAGCACTTTTCTCCAGCACATAAATTAGGACCCTTTGGGGGTCATTAAAAAAATTAGTTTAAGAGCACTTGGAAAATGCGTAGCTGCTCCTCGCAGCTGCTGTGTCCTGGTGTGATGGGGCAGCAGGGGGCTTGGCCCAGGCTTTTGGAGCACCCTTTTGTGGGCTGTAGCTGGAGGAGCAGACAGGGGTGGGAATGAGAGCTGGGACACTTCTGGTGTCTGCCAGGAAGAGCCCACTCCAGGAGCTGCCTGCGCTTCTGCTGTACGTGGATGGAGAGGCAAATAAAAGTTTGCCCTCGAGCTAAAAGAGCCTCCAGCTTCCTTGTCTCTCTCTACCATCTCCCTCTGCCTTCCTCATCTCAGGTGCCAAATTGATTTCCAGGAACCAGTCTTCTCCTGCCTCACCTGGGTGCAAACATCACCAGTCCTTGTCTTGGGGCACCATCTCCAAACAGTGCGATGAGAATTGGGGAAACTGAGGCACACACAAATTGCAGGAAAACCCTGCAGGCTGTTTCCACATTCTTCAGGAGGGAGTAGGGATCAGTGTGCCCTGGACCTTTGATACTTCCCACCTACAGTTCCCTGTCCTCCTCCATGACTGCCCAGTGCCATCTGGTACCAGTAGCCATTTTAACAGTCACCAGTTAAAAAAGCTTAAAAAAAAACCCCAACAACAGAAGATCAACAAATAGTTGACTCTGTTCCCAGGCAAATACAAAGAACGGTTTGGGGATCGTCAGTGCTGTCCCTTTGTTTACTGAATGCAGCAACAGAAAAGGAAAAGAAAGTAAAAAAATATCCCCTGATGGTGACAACTTACTGTGGGCAAAGCAGGCTGGGGCATGCCCAAGAAAAGGAGGGTCAGGCTCTGTGTGTATCTGCTGCTGACGGGAAATAAATGTGCCCAAAAGCACTTAAAAAAAAATAAAATAAAAAGGACCAGACCTGATTGCAGCAGTTAGAAGTGATATATTCTTGGCATGGAAACAAAAAGCAAATTCAGAGCAGGTTTGGAGCTGATCTTACTGGCTTACATGGGATTTTATACTTAGGTAATTCTATTGTTGGCCAGAGCTACCTGATTTATGCCTGAATAAGGTCCTGATCCTGCAAACATTTACTTATGTACTTTAGCTTTGCCTTTGCCCCGGACACCCTATTAATTTCACTGCAGCAAGGATAGTGATTGTCTCAGAGCTGGGACCTTTGCAAGAAAAAAATCTGTGCCATAATGCCCCAAATGAAGAGGAAATTTTGCAGTGAGATATGAACTCCCCCAGGCTGTGGTTGTCCCACACCCTGAGACCCTGCCAGCCCCAGGCACGTTCACCTGAAAGCCAAATGAAGCAGCAAACTCCAACCCATGAGCTTTAGGAAGCAGCAAGGGAACAGCCTCAGCACACGCTACAGCTGCAGCTGTGTCAAGATCTGAGTCAGGCTCTGCAACAAGTTGACCAAAAACCAGCAGCATAACACCAAGTTCATTCTGATGACTTTCCCCTGGGCAGAGCAGCTAAATGGGCCGCTAAGCATGGCCGAAAACACTTGGATTACTTGTTTCTGTTCAAGAAAGTGGCATTTATCATTAAAAACACCCACTTTGCCCTGTACCCTCCTCATCATGCAAAGTAAAAGAGAGGGATTCATCCATCAAACACCATCCTTTGACAATGAAACCTCTGGGTTTGCTTGAAAGAAAGCATGAGAACAAAAGCTGGTCAGAGCTGAGATGAGGAGGACCAGCAGAGAGAAGATGCCTGCTCACAGGCGAATGGGGAAGACAGCAGCTCCAGCTAAACAGCCAGCAAGATGCCCCGGTGGCTGCGTGCACCATCGCTCACGTGCCCATCATGTGCTGCTAAAACCAGGCTAATGAAATAAAAAGGGGCCATGAGCCGGGAGCAGCTGCTTTCCTCGCTGCTGCTGCCAAACCTTCCCGAGAGCATGGCTATTTCTCGGTGACATGCAGGGGAGAATTAATTTGCTTTACAATGGAGCCGGGGGGCTCGGCAGGCAGCCGGGTGTAGGCAGTGGCAGGGGCAGAGCTGCTGCAGCCCGGGGCTGTGCTGGGAGCCAGGAGCAGCACCTGGAGCCAGCCCCAAGAGTATTGGAGGAGACTGGAGGAGGGCCCAGAGCAAAATCCCTTCTGGTACAAATCCCTGCTGCTTTCCATCTGAGATGCTCAGCCAAGACACAGCAGTACCCAGCCCCCAAACCCAGCCATCTCCATCTGGCAAAGCCTGGTTTCTGCTTGTGGAGCAGTGAGTGCCCATGGGCTGCAGGACACTGCAGCTCCCACATGCAAGCTGTGGGACCTCTCCCTCCTGGACGCATGGTTTGGGTTGGAAGGTTAAAGATTATCAAGTTCCAATCCACCTGCCATGGGCAGGGACACCTCCCATCAGACCAGGTTGCTCAAAGCTCCATCCAGCCTGGCCTGGAACACCTCCATGGATGGGGCAGCCACAGCTTCTCTGAGCAACCTGGGTCAGAGTCTTACCACCCTCAGCATGAAAAACATCTTTGCCTGGCAAAGGGTGCAAGCAGCAAACAGAAGCTGTGAAGCTGTTCACTGCAGTATCTCTAGAGCTTCCCACCTGCACCTGGTTGCTGGGCAAGCCAAAACCCAGTGGGGAGGGTAGGATGCGGGCACAGCCACGTCCCTCCCTGCTGGCACTTAGCAAGCTCCTAGGACAACACTGTGGCCACACAGTGGCCAAAGTTTTGCACCCTGTATGACAAGGGTGCAGGACGGGGCTGGAGACCGCTCCCAAGAGCAGCAGCGCGTTTCCAGAGCATCTCCTCTGAACTGGGCTTTGCTTCTGCTGTGGCAGCCTAGAGAACTGAATAGTGTCTGCCTAGGAAGATTTAATTATACATAAAATTAGAAGGAGGAAGTGTTAGCTAAAATTTCATACTTCTGGAAGGCAGCCGGTTCGTTAGCATTACTTTAATGAGGCACTAACCTCACTGTAATGCTTTTATTAATGCTCACTGCTTATTGAGTGCCAACTGCTTGGCTCCTCTCCGACTGGCCGGCTGGCCCAGAAAGTGAACGGTTTAGGGGTCCTTTGATACAAAATGTGAGCACGTTTACACCACAGCCAGGACAAACGACAGTTGGTGAGATGAGACAGCCCAAAACTCACCAGATGGTGCCCAGAGCAAGCGATGCAGTGAGACAACAAAATCAAGGCAGGCAGAAGGGGATGCAGGACAGAAGAAGCAACGTCAGGAGATGCTGGTTCCACCAACGCCACTAACACCATTCCTGTTGACTGCAGTAGGGCCAGGATGAGGGCCAAGAGGTGCTGGAGATGTGACGACAAGGGAAGACATGGGGTGGTACAGGATCGGGAACGCAGGTTTCTGGTGGCTGAGCACTGCAGCCTGACGCTACCTACCATCACTGGGGACATCTCATGTGCTTTAAGGCCATAGCTGTGTCCAGCCTGGATCTCGCCAACAGAACCTCTTTGGTCAAATGTGAATCCTTAATCCAACCAACTTCCAAACCCCTAAGACACCCATAACCTGAAAGCCTCTGCCCCAGTGTGACTGCTGTGGGATAACCTGTGCCTTTGAGGTGCCCCCAGCATGGCAGTGGAATTGGACCTCCTGGGAGCCACCCAGAAGAGGCTGGAGACCCTTTTCTGATCCCTCTGCACTGCACATGCTGTTGCCCATGACCCTGTTGGGCTGTAGAGGGGAGGAAGGGACTTGCCCAGTTGGTGGAGCCCACCTGCTTGTGGGGTGATACCCAGGCACTCTGAGTGCACTTTTCAGATGTGATCATGGACAGAAGGACAAGGATTATCCCAGCAGCTGCTGGGACACACTCCCCCCACCTCCTGGGAGCTGAGGTGAGCATATGCCTTATGTTTCTCCTCCTGTTACTCAAAACACTCTGAATAGAGGGATTAAAAATTACCCATTGCAGACTGAAACAAGAGAGCCAAGGCGCCAGTGCTGGCTGATATTCCGGCACAGGGGAGAGCAGGTGGGGGTAAGCAGGAAGGGAAGAACTTGTCAGAGAGCCTTGCCATGGCTCTGCCCGCAGGGCCACCCCTCCAGGAGCTACCACAATGGGGGCTGAGGCATCAAAGGAAGCTTTGCCACCTCCCTGCTTTGGGCTGGCCAAGGTCCAAGGCTATTTCCCAGCAGCATGTACCGACCTGCAGTGAGGTGCTTCAAAGTACTCAAAAGTGGATCTCACCCAAGATTAAGCCAAGGTTTTTCTCTGCACGTGAGGTGGGCAAAGCAGCAAAGAGCAGGTGCTACCTCAGCATGGGTTTACTAGAAAGCTCTCCTCATAGCCCAGAGGTTCCTTTACACCCAGGACCAGGTTGAATCCAATTTCAGCCATGGGTTGAGTCTGGTGTCCCACCACCATCCACAAATAGCTTCAGAGGTAATTGGTGAGTTCTTGGCAAAGGAAGGTTCAGCGCCACAGCATAATCCTGATTTTTCCTGCAACAGAAATAGAATGTTTCATGTCACTTTAGTCAACAGAAAGAGGGAAGAAGACTACCCAGAGAAAAGGGGAGGAAGCCAGTTGGCTGCCCGGGCACAGAGCGATGGGTTGGGGCCAGCTGGATGGAATGCAGGACAGAGTCAGGAAAGGCCAGGGAGAAAAGCTCCTGTCCAGTGTATTTTGCCCAAACTGCAGAGCAAGAACACCAAACTACAGAGTCACTGAACTGGAAAATTCACAATGTATTTTTTTCCTCCACGTACCCTGACAGATTCAAAGCCAAACATGGAAATTTCACAGGGTGCTGGTGTGCATTTTTCCTGTCAAAGTTTCTCTGAAAACTAGCCTGGTTCTTGTGGAGGGGGGGCAAAAAAAAAGGGGGGGCAGAAAAAGAAAGAGGATATTTTCAGGTAAAACTAGTTAGATGCAACCATTTTTAAAAAGACTGCCACAGACAACTAGAAAATTAGTAAAAGAAAAATGTTTTGTCAAGTATTTTTTTTTTTTATGCCAAAATGTGGTGTTCAGGGTTGGGGTTGTTTTGGTAAAAATGAGACTTTGATCGAACGATCTAAATTTTTCGAAATTAGGAATAAAGCAGAATCTAGGAATGATAGGGGAAAACAGAAAATAAAATAGGGCAAACGTAACAGCAAATGCCACGAAAGTTTCATCTGGAATTTACCGCAGGGACTAGACCCTGCTGACACCAGACAGCATAATCTTGTCCCCACCACAATAAAATAGTCCCAGGCTAAATGTTTTTAGTTTCTATTGCCTTCATCCAAAGCTTTCCTGCACTGACAGCAGGACCATGCATTTCTGCTGAGGTCTGGGCATAACTTCACACATGCGAGTGATGCTGTCCCAGCTTTCCAGTTTCTGTGGCTCTAGTGGCAAAATACTAGAAACTTGATATTTTAAATAGGATTTTATGCAAGGCAGAAAGCGGAAGCGAGTTCTCCCAGCCAGGAACAGGAAAACACATTGAGAACTCAGCACAGCTGTAAACAAGATGCATACTGGCAGGGTTCATCACCCTGGTGAGGGAAATTGCTCTCAAGTTTAATCAAGGTAGAAGTGGGATTTGGAAGCATCGCATCCATGGCACACTTCCCTGCTTTGTCACATCACACTAAACACTTGATAAAAGCTCCCTTTGAAGAGGAGCCAAGTCCTTCCTCGCTTGACTATGGTGATATTGGATTGGATTTGCTGAGCCGGGTTTCCAGTTGTGCAAAGAATTTGTAAGAGGCAGAAAAAGAGTAGGAGTGAACAGAAAGTGTTGCAGTTCAAAGCAAACTACAAAAGATAGAGCAATACTTAATTATTGGGCTTTACTTTTATTTTTTTTTCTGTTGGCAATGGGACAAATAAGACTACTGTATTGATAAAATGTATTATGGAGGGGGCTTGCCTTCTCTACAGATTTGAATATATGTCATTAAATATTCAAAAATCACTTGACATCTCCCTAAAATCATGAGAACAAAAAAACCTAATAGTAACAAAGGGTTTTCTTTTGTCTCTTAGCTTCTGAATTCTTAGCCTGCCAAGCTAATTTCAATAGAAACCCAGTTAAAGGAAAATTAAAAAGGGAAGGTGAGGCTTTCCCATGACTACACTAGAAGTTTAGTTTCCCAGGAAAGCGAATCTGTAATGCGATGAGATCACTCCCATCTGATGAATCTAAAGTTTTTTTTAGAAGACTAAAACAAACAAAAAAATAAAAT
Source organism: Thinocorus orbignyianus (assembly GCA_013400375.1). Taxonomy (NCBI): domain Eukaryota; kingdom Metazoa; phylum Chordata; class Aves; order Ciconiiformes; family Thinocoridae; genus Thinocorus; species Thinocorus orbignyianus. The sequence goes on from VXBW01007184.1 coordinate 964,867, forward strand.
CAAGGAAAAAAAAACAGCACCCAAACATAGATCAGTTGGACTTTGGGTATTTGGGCCATGCCTGTGCCCAGACAGAGGACAGAAAGAACATACCATCTTCCCTGCTTCCCAGCTGGCCAAAGCAATATTGGTTTCCTTGGTAGAATTCACATTTGGGTACAGGTGCAAGTGGTGAATGATCTGCCCCCTCTGCCAGATAAAGGATTGACATCTTTTTTCTCCCCTGTGACAATCCCATGATTTCTCCTCTGGTGTGACCCACACACCAGCCAAGAGCAGGACCCACTTGGGGCAGCTCCACTCCAGGAGCTTTCCTCCCGGCAGGGCAGGTGGGGAAGAGCCACGACCCATCGCTCACTAGCCAGGACACAGGGAAGCAGGGCACTCACCCATTCTGCCTCTTTCATTAACATGGCGTTAGCATGGGCTGATGAAGATACCATCTTCCTCCCACTTCTGCCAGCAGCCACACCCTGGAGACCAACGGCTGCACAAACAGCTGCTGCCCACCAGCCTCCACTCCCTTTTCATGCTGTGCCCAGTTCCTCCCAGGCTGGTGTTGTTTGCTCTCCCATCCCAGCTCTTGTTCACAGAGAAGCTGGCTACAAAAGCCCAGCAGTTGTTGCTATTTATTCTCAGCCCTGGCTGGGTTTTGTTGAGATGACCAGGTGAGTAGGCAGGTGGTTGGTTCTTCCACTTATTTTCTAGTGGATGAAGACATCAAATATTTGCTTTCAGAGATATTTCCAGCAGGTCCACTACAATTAACACCAACTGAAATGCTCAAAAAGAGCAGGGAGGTGCTCCTGTGCCTTCACTCTCTCCTGAGCTTTGCTAAGATGACCCAGAAACTCTTGGACTTTGTTGGTTTGCCATTTGAGTGTATCTCATGGGCAACCCATTAAAATATACGACAGATTTCCCTTTAATTTCACTGGAAGATACTCAGAGAAGTGGATCTGAGACCTCCTGGTTCCTATTCCATACCGGATAGCTTTGCAGCTCTTAAGGAACAGCCTTCAGTAACACTAATGCAAACACAGAGCAATTAATGGAATCACCTTAAGCCAATACTATTGCAGCTGAACACAATTTACTTCTTGTATTTCAGGAACAACAAAACTGCCTGAGGTTATGTGCTAATTACAGACTACTCCTCTCTGTATCATTCTAGTTTACATTGCAAGACACCATCCAACCAACCAACCCTGGGAAGAGCATCTTGTCTTTGACGTGAGGAAGCTCCATCTGTCATCGAGTTTGGATGCTGTGTTCAGAGAAGGGCTTCACTTTACACAGGGAAGGCTGAGCCAGGACCTTCTCCATATGTGTCACAGTCTGTTGGGCAGCTGCTATCAGTAACAGAGTCACTGAGTGAGGTATCCTCATCTGAGACCTCCAGAAGTGGACTGAATCCCTGATAAATTTTCCCTCCCTCAAAACACACTCACATAACAGCCATATTCCAGGAGCAGACTAGGAATTTTGGAGACAAAAATCTCAATTGCTGAGATGTGTCAAGGCCTTTGTGCTCTGAGGAACTCACAATGTTTCCAGACATGGTGGAAGCAGTGGGAGACAGGTTTTCTCCCAGGTGCTAATAGTTGCTCACTGCTGCAACAGGTATTCAAAACCACAACTCAACATAAGCTTTGCAGTAACAGAGACAACTACCCAAACCACAGGATTGCTTGGTACTGAGTGTTGCCTCCAAAGATCTGACAGTGAAATGCCACTACCTGCAGGGTGAGACACTGCACAAACAACATTAGGACAGCAGAGGATGGGTTCATCCAACCAGGAAAATCTGTGAAAATCAGGAAAATCTCTGGTCAGTAGGTTCAAGCCATGGCAGTCTCTTCCCCAGCTCTCACTACTTCTTCATCACCTCTCCTGAATGACTGACTGTCCTGGTTTGAGGTTAAATGAACCAATTTTCTGTTCTGCAATTTTACTTTTTTATCTGGGTCTCTTCTAACTCACTAAACTCTGAAATTAACAGCACATTGCTCAGAAAACTGTTCACTCTCCCAGTGATAAGACCTGATTACACCAAGGGATGGTGGAGAGAGGCCCTTGTTTATACTTATTGCTAGAACAACCAAAGTCAGGGAATGTCATTATTTTCCCTGCTGGGGAGTCAGAAGCAGAAAAGTGTTGAGGGATCACACCTGCAGGGAAGAGTGGACAGGACACGTGACCCAAAACTGACCAACTGGGGTATTCCATCCCATCTGCATCATGCTCAGTATAAAAGGTGAGGGATCAAAGGGTCAATTCTCCTTCTTTCTTCGATGGCCTACATCCAAAGAGGACCCCGCCTGTTCACCTGCCTTTGACCCCGATCTGAGCATTCCTGACTCCAGAGATGGAATCCAGCTCCTGTCGATCACCAAGCCCAGTTTAGGACTTTTCCTGATGCCTGCTGGTGACGTGATCGTCATCCTGGCAGCTTGATATGGTTTTGTATATACTGTATCTATTTCATTATTTTCTTCTTACTTTAATTTTAGTATTAATACTTCATTAAAGTAATTTAGTTTTTTTCTAAACTCCTAAATCCCTTCCTCTCCTTTCTTTCTGGGCGTAGGAAGGGCCATTTCTCAATTTGGCTTTGGTGAATTTGGCTGAAACCATGACACTAACAACAGGCAATTTAGGAGTGGATTTTTAGCTCGGTGCCATCGATCACTAATAGGACCAGACGCACAGAGCACGCAGGGCATGACTCAGTGCTACGTGCCTTTTATTCTGCAGTCTTCCTAGGCAGAGAGTATGCTTTTGGCTTCATGTACTCTGCAGTTTCTCTCTTTTCCCTTTTTTTTTTTTTTTTTCCCCCTTCTTGTAAAGACTTTGCTATGTCAGAATCTGTCAAACAACTCCTTGTGCCATGTTTTTACAAGAATCCTACTTGCTGGTTGGTGCCAAGCACACTTTTAAACAATACTCAGTGAAGTATTGCGTTGCCTGTGCTCTGCTCTCGCCTGCCATATTTAGACAAAAGCTAGGGAATTCCCTGCCCTAGCTGAGGACTTGAATGAGTGCATTCTTTTCCCACCTCAACTAAAAATCCATGTCTCCACATCAGCCAGGCCTTCTACCCAGCTCTGTTTTTAATTGATTCCGCACTTTGATTATCTACATAGAAATCAGAAGGAAAAACCAACCAACCAACCAAATAAATAAACACAAAAAAATAAAAGAAGAAAAGGAAATGAAACAAGTGAATGCGACCCCAAGCACATGCTTTTTTCTGCTGGGTGTATTCCCAAAAATACCAAAAGGCAGGCAGCAGTGGAAACAAAACACCCAAGCCCCACACTGACACACGTGGAAATAAAATGCCCAAATCCCACACCAGCACACACCGAATGCACAGCTAACAACAGCCGCAGGCAACTTTCACTGCTTGGGCCTGGAGTCAACAAGCAGCAAGACTACAGCCCAACATTGATGAAGAGAGCGTGACCTGTACACACATGTTTTTTTCCTCTCATGATTGCAAAGCCTCCATCCTCGGAGACATTCAAAAGCTGTATCGAGATGGTCCTGGGCAAGTGGCTGTAGGTGACCCTGCTTGATCAGGGGGTTGGACTAGATAATCCCAAGAGCTCCCTTCCAATATCAACCATTCTGTGATTCTAAGATTTATCAAGGCAGGTTTCTGGCAACGCACAAAGACCTTGTCAGCCACTGGAGTCATTGGGGCACCAGATTTCCCTGGAGCAATGACCACCCCAGACAGCAGGCGTGTGGAACATGGTGCACAGTGTCCCATGGGAAGCCAGAGCTGGGAGCTCTGTGATCACTGCACACACTGCCCTGCACGTTCACCCATTCAAACTGGCAAAGCTGGAGTGTAAGGGCTCTTTCCTGACGCTGCAGAAGTCAATGGGGCTGCAGATCCTTCTGGAGCGGCTATTGAAGCGCCACATTCCAGAGCGCTATGCTAATCGCTTTTAGCCAGCCCTCCAACATCACTCCCGTTGCTAATGTTTAAATTCTTTGCCATACTTTTGTCCACAGCACGTGGGCCCCCCAGATTTTCTGACATGTGGTTCTTCCACTCACTGCCAAGTCTGCTGGGAGAGGATGTCAGCCTCACAGGACAGAAACAGATGCCTTCCATGCACTAACTCTGTTGGAAAAGCTTCAGACAAAGGCCTGTCTTCCCTCCTCCTCTGCCCCACAAGAACTGAAAAATATTCATTATATCCACCCCAAGAACCTAGTTAGGATAAAATCTGAATCCTGAAATTGAGAGTCAGAGCATTGTGGAGTATGGTGTATGCAGCCTGAATCACGGGATGAAATACCCTGAAAAAAAAGGCAGAGTTTGCACCAGATTTTGTGTTTTCATATATATCCACAGATATAAAATCCTGTACAGCCTTCTCTGTACTGCTGGTGGTAATGATGGGGAGCCTGCTGCAGACAGGATGCAGCCAGGCACCTGCCTTTTAAACTGCTGTCACTTAATTCTGCTCAATGTTGCTTAAGCTGACATAATGACTGAGACATCACTCAAGCCTTGACTAGCCCGGTGCTCCTAATGTTATTGCCACTGCCTGGAGCATTCTGGGGACAGCGAGAGAGGAAAGAAATGATATGGACAGGGCTGTAGGATTATAAAATGCACCCTTAGGATCATACATTCAAAAGTATTCAGTTCCCATTTAGGAACCTAAAAGAAGTTGGCAGGATTTCAGAAGAGCTCAGCATCTATCAGCTCCTACTGAGAACATGCTGAGCTCTTCTTAAAATCGTTAGAGAAAAACAATTCAAAGATAAGAGCCAGCTTGTGGGTTACAATTAGCATCATTGTATGGGTCTTTGGAGCAGTTTGGCAAGAGCAAGAATAGCTGCTTTCACAGAAGATATTGTATATGAATTCACATCTCAAAGCATGAGGCCAGGTCTATAAGCAGTCACCCCCCTATGGCTGCCTCCTGTAAGAGCTGTGCACCCCAAGGAGAATTTTCCACTTCATGTCAGTGACGTCTTTTATAGCACTTAGTAAGTGGGAGTCAGCACCTGATAGTGCTAGGAGCAACCACATCAGTGGAGATGAGAAAGACCAGCATGAGCACCTCACAGCTCAGAACACAACCCATTGTGCTGCAGTCAGGGCAACTGTGAAAACATCTGGACAAACGCACTAATTTAGTCCTAACCTATATTAGTTTTTGATATATAATTAGTAGCAGTATTAAATGTCAGTTGATACCTTTTGTCTTTAATCCCCAAAGTACTGTTTGTCTGTGAATGAGAAAGATGTTTTCTCCCAGCGGTGACAGAAACAAGAGTTTTCCTCATGCAGTCATGGCTGGACCAACACCAATGCGCACCTTCAAGAGAGAGAAGGATTTGTCAAATCTCTCCAAACACTTCCAGAGCCACCAATCCGGCCAAGAACTTTAACACTGCAGCAGTCCTACTTGCTCTCCTGCAACCACTGATCTATTTAAAAGAAAGATGTGAATTTAAATCCTCCTTCTGTCAGCAGCTCGCAGCTCCTCCAACCCTCAACCAGCTGAACTGTGGTACCACACCATAAAAACCTAAATGAAACACAACAAACAGCCTGTGTTGGGCTTCATCTCACCCAGGGACACATTATGATTCTTGAAGGGGATTAAGAAGGAATTCTTCTTGTTAAGATCCTCTGTTTCACAGTGTCCTTCATCTTTTCTTGAGATTCCAGAAGCTATCTTCGAGGTAGGAGTAGTCCAGTTATCCGTACTCCCCAGACACTTCAAGAGCTACAATGTCTGTCTATCCCTCAGCTTGCTTTTGCTGGGTCTAATTCCATAGAAAAATTCCAGAGATTATTCTAGGGACAGTAGGAGCTTGAAGGATGATGGGTCTTGCTATCAACAGGTCCCTTGACTCACGTTGATATGAGAGGTGAATCTACCATTTAATCTGCTTTAGTATTATCCTAGATGAGGGTGCCACACCTCACTCAGAACTGCCATGTAACGCTACCACTCATAGTATTAGGAAAACGCAACATTTTTTTTCTCTTTTAGCTTAGAAGAAATTTTGTGTTTGCTCAGTAATGGGTCAAAATCACATTTCCTGAAGGTGGGGGGCAGATTTACAGATTCCAGAGGGGCCGCTGCTCCTAGGCCAGCTCAAGAACTCAGCAGAGAGATTACATATTGTGCAATCAAGCATCACGAGACCTTACAAACTCAGGCCATGTTGATTTACTTCCCAACATCTAGAAAGAAAAGGAGAACAACTGAAAAATGCATGGCACTATTTTCCATTCTGACTAAAAGAAGTCCAAAACACACATTAATTTAGCTTGTCACTCCTCAAATATAACAATTCATTATGATTCATTACTCCCAAGTATTCTAGTTCATTTTCTACAGCCAGTTAACCTTGTAAGCAACAATTCACCCAACAGACAACAGCCTTACAGGGGATCACTCTGTTCCCATGAGGAAGGCAGTGAACTCTGCTTTCCTCTTTAGGAGAACATAACTGCTTACCATGGTTTAGCCATAGACCATTGCTGCCCTTTCTCTCCTGAATTAGCTGTTTACAGAACAGGGACAGCCTGAGAAGATTCATTTAGCCAAGAAATGGAGAATTCTCCATGCCAGTGAGCACGTGTCCAACTCAAACACAGTCTCCTCAGGAGCAGAGAAGAGCTGGTTGACCATTGCCACAGGCACTGAAGGTAAACACTCATCCTTCTCACAGCTGAGCTGAACTCAACTAGGCAGGAGAGAGGAGGGTACGAAGACAAAGACACCAACGCTCATCCTGGAGCAGTGAGAGAGAAACGGTGACTAGAGCAGCTCCATGGGATCATGTCCTATCCTAGGGAAACCAGTGGTTCACACAGTTCTACAATAGTTGGTGTTTAGACAAGATCTTTGAATCTTTCTCTGGATCCTTTATCCTCTGCTCAGGTTTACGTGTCCTCTCAACTTCTCGTGTATATTTAGACCAAAGAAAAACACTATTAAAATGCCACAGAGGCTTTCAAGACCATTGTTTTGTTATATTAAACCAGTGTCAATCCTAAACTCTGCGCCTGTGAAATTACTCATTGGACAGGGCACTTCAAACTTGACATACTAATTCAGTGTCATTGTCACTGTCAGACAATTGCTGATCACAGGTCAACTACAGCAGGAGAGAGAATTTTAACAGAGCATTGCCTGACCTCAGGGATTTACAGGCAGCCCCTTCTGCACCTTGGTGTAGTACAAAGGCACGTGGTCTTCACCACAAAAGTCTTCTTCATAAAGTACTAGAGACCTGAGTATCACTGCAGGTTTTGAAACACTAAATGCCATTTCAGGGGCACGCACTCGGCGCTGCTCCCATGGAGGCTTCACGGGAGGCTCTGTGCAAGTGCTGCAGCCTGGGTGTCACCCAGTGAAACCCAAGAGCTGCATCCATTTTTAGAACCAGCCCGCCTGAAGATATTGCTGCATTATCTGAGCAACACGTAAGGGAACAAAATGAACTGCAGCTCCCTCTGCCACTTATTTACCTTTTGTTTAAACAGTGCCTCTTTAGTTTGCTCCCTTCCCCTCCTGTGCACCCACTTACTCGGCATCTCTCGCAGGGCTGCCCAGTCTATTTTTAAGAGCATGCTGCTGGCTTTTATCTTAAGCTGCCTGATTTTTTTTTCTTTTTTTTTTAGCTCTTGTACTCTTTAAACTTCTTTAAAACATGTTGGCAGATAAAAGTAGCGAGGGGAGATATAGCAAATGCTTCACCCTTGGCACTGCAAGTTGAGAAAGCAGGCAAGAGATAAAAACCAAACAGATTAAAAACGAATACCTAAACTCAACACTTAGGGCCAAACAGCAGTGATCCTCAGAGGAGTATCTCCCATGTACTCTAAAGGGGGGTTTATTTGAATCAAGACTTTAGGGCTTGTTCTCATCTCAGAGCTGGCAGCAAACACACTTGGGTGCTCATGGCAGGGAAGAAGAGCAGCCTGGCAGCTGCAAGGAGTCCTGTAAAGGAACTTGGTCCCCGCCAGCTCTAAGCCATTTTGAAACTGTCTGGGATTTGCCAGGAGGCTGCTGGTTCCAGTTCTGAGTCCGCAATAGCAGCATGGAGGTCAGTGGACTTGCAGTCACACGATGGAGGAAATATCAGCAGCAGAGTCTCTAGCGCCATTCTCAGGCGTGGGAAGGTGGGAGGGTGCCAGAAACACATAGCTTGGAAATCCTGTGTCCTCACCTGTGCCTGCAGCTGTGACCCCAAACCAGGATGCACTCTTGGGCAGGGAGGCTGGTTTCAATTTCAAGCCTACAGCCCTCAGCAGTGATTAAAAAGAGAGACTTGCAGGCCACGAATACTGGCACGACGCTAGATGCTGCAAACAGGAATAATGGTTTGACTACACCCATACATCACCTGGTAGTATGAGAAACGACTTCCTAAACTTCATATTTTGATAGTTTGGAGATTTTCTAGCCCATGCCTTCGATCTAGATTTTTCTCAACTAATATTGGGGTGCTCTGACACCGCAGCAGAGCTGTCCTAAGCATCCCGCTGATGGTCCTGTGGGGCCCAGAAACAGGGAGCTGCCTCTCTTGCACTGCGTGTGTCTCAGGCTGAGCTCAGCTCCATTTCAGATTCAGGATGTTTCTGAGAACTGGTTGAAACGAGGACTCACTAACGCTTCCATCAGATGCTGACGGGCTTTTTTGTGCCAGGAAAACGGATGTGTGCAACAACAGCAAAAGTGCCTGGAAGCATCCCAAAGCCTGAGTGAAATGAGGGAATTTTGAGTGGCACCAGACAAAAGGAGCAGTGATTTAATCTCCACAGATGGGGAAGGGGGAGCAGTGTCAGGAAAAGCAGGAGGATGAGATTAGCTAGGCAATAAAATGAAAATGAGCAAGAGGTGGAGCTAACTGTGCTGAGATAAGAGGAGGTGGATTACACGGCTGGCAGATGGAAGGGGAGCAGGCAGCCAAACAGTGAAGAGAAAACCAGGTAATAAATCTGGAAAAATCATAATAAACAATGTTAAATACAATTTTCAACTAATTTTCTCCAAGGAGATACATGGTTATGGCAGATGGATGTACAGTGCTGTCCCCTCAGGGTGCAGCGATGCTGCCCTGTGCTGCTACAGTGGCCTTCAGCCCAGGCCACTGCAAACGGCCAGCAAGGTGTGTTTGCCTGGACTCTAAACTCCTCCAAGCAGCCAGAATCCTTTCTGGCACATGGATAAAGCAGCCCTTTTACACCAAAAGGTGAAAGAAGTTGCTTCTCTCTGGAGAGTCTGACCATCCATTTGACTCAATCTAACTCAGGAAAACAACACAACATCTCTTTTGCTGCTGAAAGGAGCATTTCCTCAAGCCTTGCAGGAGTGCATTAGACTGGGTACGGCAGTTCCAGGTGATAAGGCAGCTTTTATCAAGATACTTTCATTAATGCAGTTCAACTGGCAATAGGCGATTGATAATAAGCAGACATTTGACTGCTATCTAAGTCATTAAGCCCTTGATCACTGAGTTTCGGGGGGGATAATCTCTAGAATACCTTTGGCTGTGCCATTTTAGCCATGGCAAAGCCATGCTGTGGCTTTCCAGATCTGGTCATCCCCCCCACGCATCCCCCCAATTTTCCATTACCCCAGGCGGGTCTGTTCCTGATGGCAACACGTCTGTCTCAGTTCTCCCTATCTCAGGAGGTTACAGGAAATCATTTATTTGTCATATTTTGAGTCTGGGAGAGAAACGATATTATCTGGGTAATGCAGGGGGAAAAAAAAAAAAAAAGGTAAATTAATGGACTAAGATAAGTAATTACCTTGTGAGCCTGAGACCTCTCAGATGGGGATAGGGCAGGTTTTCGCTCTGCCCTGATGAAGTGCCCAATCCAAGAGGGTTTGTGCCACAGGGCTATCGCAAGGTGACACAGCAGTGATGGTTCACACATCATCACAAATATCTGTGTGGGAATAAGAAATACATGTTTTGAGTTGACAACTTCCCACCCAAATGTAAGGCAAGGTCAGATTAGCCCCATTGCTGCTGAGCTGGGCTAAATGATCCCTGCTTTCAGCCCGTCCCTTCCTTATTCCCAAAATGGATACACCTCTTCCCGCTCTGCCCCTCTGGCTTATATCAGGTTCTCTAGTCTCCAGCGTGGCCAGGAGAGGAGGCAGCAGCAGGCAGAGTGCAATCTGGGGAGGGTGACAGGGTCAAGGAGAAGGCAAGGAGAGCCTCGGTCAGGAGATCTTTGTCCAAAAGCCTTCTTAAAAACCCACATGACTCCTAGCTATCGGCATGTTATTAGGAATAAAAAACATTTCTACCATGCAGAAGTAACTGCATTTAAGAGCTGAAGAGCTGCTTTTCTTTTTTTTTCTCTCCTTTCCTTAGGAAAGCACTGTGGTCAGCCAGTTCTTGGACAGACTGTGGGAGTTAAGTGCATGAAATTCAATACTCTATGTTATATCCCAGAGGTCAGGCTAAGGGTCCCTTCAGCAGATCTAAAACATAAATTTAGCAAACCGTTACCAAAAAAGTCCCTCTAAAACCCCCTAAAGTTTTCCATTCAGCTCCTAGAAAACTCTGAAAGAACAAGACCTGTTTGCAGAAAGTTAGCAGAGTGGCCAAAACCACCGAGACTCTACATCTGACTTCATTTCTTAGAGCACCCACGCTCCCTGCCCTGCCATGGCCAGTCGGGAAGGCTCAGCATCACCCTGACGAAGCCCAGGGCTCCCAGCTCCCCAGGCACTCGCTCCTCATTTGACCCCCAGAAGCTGCTCGATTTCACATGCTGTTCCTCCCTCGCCCAAGCTGCGATGTGAGATAGCTCATCCTGCTGGAAACTATAACTAAAAACATTGTCTAAAAACAAATCCTCTTTCTGTGTGCCCAGAGGGGAGGAGCGGCCCCTGACAAGCACAGAAAAACGGAGCTTGAATAAATAGCTGAGCTGAGAGCGACCCAGGAGGGCAGCCCAGACCGGCAACTTCGGAGGAATTGTTTTCCAGGAGGAGGCAGGAGGACCTCAGCACACAGCACAAGTCAGAGAAAGTGCCCAGCACTGATTTACTGAGCTGGGATGTACCCCAATCCAGCCCGGGAGGCTGCACGGGCTGCAGATGAAATCAGTTGTATCAGGTTCAGGCAAATGGTTGTATCTTGGCACCAGGTGTTAAGAGGAGACAATTTCCACCATGGGATTAGCAGCAGGATATACAGCACATACTCACTGCAAAACTGATAATATCAAAGCTCCATCTGTACTCAGGCTGGAACTCGGAGCTATTAATGACTACTGTGGCAGAGCTAGCATTTTTTTCTTATTACCAGTTAAATAAGCTTTGAATAATGTAATTAAATAAGCTTTCCTACACCTTGGAAACCAATATATAAGTAACATATATACATATCCTTTTATATAAGTAATATATAAACATACAGGGAAAAGGGGAGTTGCCCAGATTTAAAAAAAACAACACCCTAATATTTAACATGCTGTGTTTACTCTTTTCTTTAGAGGAGCTCAATTGTTCTCTGCTCAGATGCAAATAAGGCACATACTTCCACTCTAGGTATTTTTGGTCAGAAGGAAAAGATAAATAGATAGTGTATTTCAAACGTCACACTTTCAGCCAGCTTTATCTAACTTTGGTCAAGAATTTAAAACTTTGCACTGGACGCTAGCATGTTTCAAGCTTGAACTGCAAGACTCTTCTCCTGATAGGCTCTGTTAGCAGCAAATTCTTATCTGTGACATGGGAACCGACCCACCAAAGCTCAAACCAAGGCTGTCAAACTCATTTCACTTACTAGTTATGAAATGGGAAAAAACAAGTAAGCTTCAGTGTCACATGGAAACATGAGCGCAGTGGTGACACGGCCTTTCATACACCGTGTCAGCACTAAAAACAGGGTATAGATTATTTGGAAAGTAATAAGCACTGATCTCGTGATTCTATTCTGGGCTGGTCCTATGACAAAAAAGGGAGGAAAAAAAATCATCAAAAACAAACCCAGAAGCTGAAAGTGCAGAGCGATTTGCTGTTGTGCCCGTAACGAGTTGTGAGGGCAGTGTGGCAGCTCTGCTGTTTCAGCGGAGCTCGCCTGGCTGTCGGCAAGGACCCCCCGCTCCCCCAGCACCAACCATGTGAGCCTTCTGATCCAGGGACAGGGTGATTTACAGGGGGACAACTGTTGAAGTCACCACCCCCAGCTGCCTGCTGCACGGAGAGCTTGGCTGCTCCCAGCCCCCTGACACACAACAGCTTAGAGCTGCCTATTTCCTTCTGGTTTGGTTTTTTATTTTTATTTTCAGGCTGGCAGCCAGTGCCAGGTCATCCTGCTGGCTCGCCCACACAGTTGAGAGATGGCTTTGCAAAGAGGTGAGCTGTCTGTGCAGCTCACAGAGGTGGGCTGTGTCCCACCGGCCATCCCAGGAGAGGACATCCCAGCCCCAGGACACGCATGTCTCCGTTAAGCGTCCCACCTCCGAGGTCAGAGCAGATGTTTGGAATGGCTCTTTCTAATCTTCAGCATGTCAAACCTTATTAGTTGATCCAATTAAGTCTCTCTCCAAACAGTTCTAAAGTAATTCTCGGCGTTGATTTATCCCAAAATAGCCACTCAGTATGAGCTTTTGGCAGCCAGCACAGAGGCTGGATGAGACCCTGGAGGGCCGGGTTAAGAAGGAAAGTTGCAGCCCAACCTGCTCATCCTTTCCACTTGCACAGCTCCTTCCCAGCCTCGTTCAGCCCCCAAATCTCCTTGACCTTAAGAACCCTGCAAGTATCCCTGCTCCTCCCAGCAACCCTGAGCTCAAAACTGGTCCAGAATGAAGCTTCGCTTACGAACAGCTTCAGCCACAGGGGAAGATCTGCATTTGGACCCAGAGTGTACAACCATGGGCACCTTCCACCAGCGAACAGCCCACATGACTCTTCTAGTTACAACAGGATTTTTGTTACTGTCAGAGAGATGAGATCTCTGTCAGACAGAGGTTTGGAGCCCCTGCAAATGTTAATTATTAAAAGCCCTTACCAGTAAATCTGGGCCCAAAACTATAGTGATGAGTGACTGGTAAATCTTTGGTGAGCCATAAAATTTCTGTGAGTGAACTTTTCAGGGGAAAGAGCTGGAGAAAATCATAGTGTATTTTAAGTGTAGTACAAATTCTTATCAGTGACTGTTTAGACACAGTTTTAACCTCTAGCTACAGAGGTTTACAATTTAAAAGACATCTGGTAACTGATGATTTTGCAAGGTAGGTAATTTAAAAGACATCTGGTAACATGATTTTGCAAAGTTAGAAGTCCAGTGCATACATTCAAATGAGTTTGAAAAAATCACAGGCACATCTGGTTTCATGAATCAGAGCTCAAAAAAATCCCCTCTCTGTTGTAGTGTTGCTGCTGGTACTGGTTTTGCCAACAGTGAAGCTGAGGGTGAGCAAAAAGCAGCACAGACCTAAGCTCAGGGTGGAGGGCAGAGACATGCAGACATCCTCCTGGGCTGGGCAGGCTGGAGCTGGACTTCAGAGAACCTCTGCCTGGTCTTCACCCCAGTCCTAGCTCTGTGATGCCTCCTGCCTTCCACGGGATTTCTTACTATCATGGCAATGTTTTTGAGCTACAGCCACTGCAGTGGCCACCAGCTTGGCAAACCTGCGGGCATGGTGTTGCTCCCTGCTGAGAAGACCATCCTTGACAGAAAGAGGCCCAGAATGTAACAAAATGCTGGTTTGCCTGCACCATGTTAGGACTGAGCACAGAGGCAGCCACATTGCTTTCACTGACCGTTCTTTTTCAATTAGACAAGAGCAGCACATGATAACACCCATGAGTTCTGCCCACCCATCAGCACAGCCCCAAGCTGCCGTATCCTCCCTTCTGCCCTGGTGGACTTTCCACCATTTCCCATTGGATCTAACAAGCACTGGTGCTCCTGTGATACAGCAAACCTGTAGTTTGGTCTTTAACCCATCCTTCCTCTTAACGCCAGGCCAGCAGCCTGGGCCACCTTTCCTAATCCTGAGTATCACCTTTATCATCCAGCCATAGAATTATTTACATCTTTTCCACACCAGAAAAAGGGTCAGATTCAGCCCTGGGTCAAAAGATCCTTTTGGCTCTGGATGTGTTGAGAATGTGAAACAAGAGCTGAAGCACAGAAGATCCTGGCTGTGTAAATAACAGGGAATTCTGCCTGAAAGGCCAGGGATTTTTTCAGTAGTTGGTCCTTGGAGAATGTTTTCTTTGACAAAAACAAAAAAAGTATATCTAAAGAATGCATCCCTTGCAAGCTTATGAAAGCATGGCCATGTGCCAGAGAGGCCAATGGGCTTTCTAGCTGCCCAGTAATGTTCCCCATCATAATCCAAATGGCAGGAGCATACCTGAGCATTCAGCGGTTATGAGCACACTTAATTCCCAATGCAACCTCAGCTCTTTCCTTCTTCATAAGGACAAATCTTTCAGCTAGAAAATTTCATTTTCCTCTAACTGTCTGTTCCACCACCTGACTGAAAACCTCACCGAGTATAAGGAAACCATGACTTGCCAGGAGAATTACCTGAAGTCCCATTCACCAGGGTTCAGTTTTCTTCTCTTGAATTTGGTGGGAATTCCCTGCAGCCCCTGACTCCAGCAAGGGGAGGCTCAACCCTCAGTTTCCAAGCTGTTACTGTGTTCCAGGGTCTGTGCTATCTGGAGTTCTTCCTGCAGAGGCTGGCTCTATTCCAAGGGCTGGAAATGAGCTTCCTGAGCCATCCCCTCTCTTATCACTCACTGCCTTAAACAAGTTCGACCTTTTGATTGATTTGAACTTTGGCCAGCATTAAAACACTTGCTCTAAGTGATGAGGTCAGTCACTCAGCTTTCTGCTTTGTGTAATGGGGCAGTTAATGCTACATCTTGGCACATACCCAACTGTGAGGACAAGAGAAGAAACAGAAGTCACCAGAGGTTGTCCCCAAACACTGGCCTGGGCCAGGCTCGAGCATAGCACAGCTTCAGCTCTCAGCTTCTGCCTCGTGGTTACTCCTGGTTGTACACATTTCAAAGAAAAAGAAACCTTTGATCTTCCTCTCCTCTCCTCTCCTCATGACTTCTCAAAGCCATCCCTGGACTATGGAGGATGCCTCCTGCAAAGTTTGGTTGAGTCACTGCCGACCCTGAGCATAGGTTTTTAATAACTAAAAACGACAAACAAAACCTCAGGACTAAGAGAATGTTTCCATGGCATTTAAAATAGACCTGGAAGGAAAGAGACTTTGTCTAAACAAATAAACATAGTCCTCAAGCTGTCAGAGGCCAGAATTCATAACATCATGCTATATGTCAGACTTGGAAAGAAAAAAAAACCAACTGGAAATGGACTACAAAGAGCAAGCTGAAGGAAATGCCAAAACCAACCATGCAGGGAAAACCACGCTGGAGTGAATCCAAATCTTTTCATCACTGCAAAAGTATTTTATGTTAACGTGAAGAGGAATTTATCTTATTAATGCAGGATTTTTTTCTCTGCCACCTCTGCAGGATTCTGCATAGACAAATTAAAGTGCTATCAGTGTCTTCATTGCTCTCAATTTTATATCAAATGGCTGGGAATTAATGGGCACTTCTTTGAGTCACATAACAAACAGAAGTAATGACGGGCCTCTTTTTTTCCCCTTGCTTGCAGAAGAATACTTATGAGTTTAAAAGATCTGATAATGTTTGCTTGTTTACAATTATGGTTGGAAAAATTACAAAAGGAAATCTTAGGTTTATATACAAATTTTCCTTCTACAACTAAGCATTGAGAAATAGTTTTTCTTCAGGAGTTTCCATGCTATGAAGCTTTGCAGTCACAAGCCTCCTCCTTGCTGGCCATCGTGCCACTGCTATAAGAAGTGAAGTGATATCTCAGATCGCTAGGAGACAACCAAGGGGAAAGTACCTGGATATGGTCCCATCTAAGGATGGCGTGACCACCATTTAGGCAGATGGGTTGATGCCTCCTCTGTCAGGTGAAACTTTTTCCTGGTCTCTAGATTGATTTGTAGATGCAATGAATTCCAGTTAAAGTGCATGGAAATCTGGAATAAACCCATCATGGCAGCCCACTTCTAAAGTACAGTCTTGTGGCTAATTTCCTATGGGAACATTTTGCTGCTATAACTGTTTGTATTTCCCATAGTGTTTGGGAAGAAGAAAGCATTGGAGCATTAGAAAGGACCTCCTAGAAGCACGGCATTTACAGATCCACATCTCCGGCACCACCTACCCGGCATCAACTTCAGCTTAGCTCATCTCCAGCCAGAGGCTGATTCTGGTACCGCAAGAGCAATTTTCTGTGTCAACAGCAGCCGTGGGGAGGCACGGTGAAGGGAAGCTGGGTGATGTTTAGCTGATGAACAGGCATCACTGGGGTCTCAGCCCTCACTGCATACTGGCTGAAATGGTCCTGCTGGGTGGAAGGAAGATCAGGGACAGGCACATCCACAGCGTCCTCTTCTGCAAGACGGGCTGCCCAGTCTCCCAAGGATGGGGCTGAACTACAGCCAGGCAGGGTAGACAACTTGCAGAGGCTGAGCAGAGGGGAAACCCGCTCTGTCCCTGCAGTGACTCATGAAACCAAATTAAGCCTGTGCCACTTTACTGCTGCTCCCTGGGGGCTGATTTAAGAAGTACCAGCACCTAGCAAAACCACTTCAACCCTTGAATAACACCAGTCATTTCCAGTTTGCAAACCCCACAAGATTTTTAATGTATTTACGAACCCACTTACAGCCAGTGCCAGAAGTTAATCTTGGTTAGCCCTTGCAGTTTCTTTAGAAGAGAAGCACAGAGCCCCAGAGGTCTGCAATCACCACGCTCCCTTATTTATTGCCTATTTATTCTCTAGTCAAGAATCTGGTGTTACTTGCCCAAACATGTCATTCCTTCAGGGGAAAATGGCTAAATCTCGAGTCTGAAGGGTCTGATGGTTGGGGTACATGAGTGCTTGCCTACAGCAGGTAGAGAGTGCATTTTCCCACTGTGTCACAGCACGGTGCTCTCTGCACAAGAAGAACAGAGCCCCGCAATACTGACGAATGCAAAGCGAGTGAGGAAGGCAGGAGAGGAAGAATGCCACTCTTCAGAGCTCATCATCAAATACACACACACAAATCCATGGAAGCCACATGCAGGGCCCTGAATCCATGCCAACAGAGAGAGAAGGGAAAGAATAATATTTTTTTTTAATTTTTATTTTAAAAACAAGCACACAAACCTGAGTGCCTATAAATTTTACTCAGTGACATTCTGCCCTTTGGATCATCTCTCCGTGTCCATGCTCATTTGGAAAGTTAACTAAAGCTAGTATCTTGTAAAATATTAATTAAAGTAAGCATTATACTGGGTCCCATGAATCATTTTATGTGTGTTCAATATTTGCAAGTGTCACCATGGTGAGGGGTTGCACCTAGCTACGCTGCATTAGTTAGAAAGACTGGTGAGCAATTGCTCAGCCATTGCTACTGGTTTCCCAAACCATAAACCTGTCATCTGGACTATGACAGCCCAGAGATCATAAAATAAGGCTTAAAAGTCAGCATCGCTATTTGAAGTTAATCCGTGGCTCATGTCAGCTCTAAAAGTTAATGTTACAGAAATATCTACCATAGGAAAGTATTGACTGCTAAACACATACATTGGCTGAGATAAAACAGAAGCGAAGATAGGCCCTTTCACAGAAACTTGAGCCAATAAATTAATGGGCAAGTGATTAGGATATAATATGAAGTGTGAAAGTTTTAATAATCACAGGAACAGAACGTGAAAAATCCTCTGAAAGCTCACTAGTGTGCCCTCTCAAGAGATTCTGTACACTCTGGTTTCAGGGCATATCTCTAGATCACCAAGGAAAGTGTCTTATATATTATATTTTTTGGAAAGAGATTTGCAGAATGTGCCCCTAAATTCACAGAGATCTTGTAGCCAAACACAAATATTCAATGTCCTGTGAAAAAGCAGCATTCATGTCTAGCAAAAATGGCATTAGTTGTACTTTTGGCAAATTTGGATCCAAGTGCAAGACACTAGCTTTATTCAACTTTCCAAATGCGAGTGTGTATGGGGAGATGGTCCATTTACCCCCCAGTCACTGCCATGTGGTAACCAAAGTACTTATCTGAGTCTTTCTATGTTCCAAAAAGAACAATTTAACACTGTTGAGCACAACATCTACATCAGACTCTGCCAAAGGCTATTCTTTTATCAGGTTGGCTTTTCGATGGCTTGTGTCATGAGGCAGCTCTTGGTGCTCTCCTGTGCTCTGGTGGGGCTGCACTAACAAGATCAAACCATTCCCCAGTGCTAAGCATCTGACCAGATGAACCACCCAGGCAAAGAGAACCTCACACATCCCTCCTCCTCCCCTGCTCTCGGCTCACTGATTATCTCAGATCATCAGTGTTTTGGATGACCGAATAAACAGGATTATCCTCTCCTAGTGCCTGTTAAGTCAAAACTGTATGGCGATCCTATTAGTGGATCGCAACAGTGTGAGTATATCCAAGCAGGAGATTATCTTTTGCTTGCTCTGTGGAGCTGAAAACAGTAACGGGAAATTTTTAATCTCCATGAAGGGGACACTAGAGCTCACAGAAAGAAAACCAAATTCGTTTTCATTATCCTTCTCAATCAGCTGCCTAGCTCAAAAACAGTTATCCCGATCGACAAAGTCATAACCTTCCTGCACTGATATAGTACCGGATTTGGGGTGCCAACGGAAAACATCTTGCACGCACAGCCTTTTTCATCCCAACTGATCCCAGAACGCTTTACAAGGGCTGCATGCAAATGGCACGTGGGATTAGCAGCACTTTACAGAGGTCTGTTCCCACTGAGGGTAGCGAGAACAGAAGTGGGACTTGCCGTTGAGTAAAAATGTGAACCAGGATGGAACGCGGCCAGGACACTGAGATCAAGACTCGCATTCATTTGGAAACCACTGCCACAATGACCCTCTTGATGGGGACTTGGGGTTTACATCTTGCCCAAAACAATGCAGCCAGCTACAATGGGGCATAAAAGGCTGCCATTTAAAACAGGTTGGTAATTCATTGTCACTTATTTTTCAAGCGCTCAAAGATAAAAATATCCAAAGAACAAGCAGAGGAGGAAACAGCCGTATCTAAATTAAAATCTCCTTAAGTAAACTATCTAGGTTTTAACGCAGAGTAGTGTGCAAGCAAAGCCAGCCAGCTCCCAACTCTTTTATACACAAGCATGCAGAAAAATAAATTCCTTCAAAAGAAGCTTTGAAGAGCATAATTAAGCATGAAAGTTACCATATATTAAATTATACATCTAGTAAAAAAGAGTCATTAGCCCAACAAATGGGCTGTTAATGATTTTAGGTTTGCCTAAGGCCATAAGCTAATAAACTAGTGATTAACCAAGTATTTCTGGGATGCTGCTGCTGAAAGCTGGCAGCCTGATGTCACAGCGCTCGCCCACAGCTTAGGAACTGAAAAAAAAATAAAATCAATGAAAAAAACGCCCAGAACTTGGGCCATAGAAACAACTGGAGTTTGGGGTGGGGGAAACCCCTGCTCTGAGGCACCGTGAACTCCTTCATTTATCAAGACACTTGATTTCTACGCTCTGTGCTGGAATTGCAAACACAGGATTTCCCAAGTCCAAGAGGAACCAAGCAAAGCAGCCAGGAGAGCTCCTTCCAAGGCAAGAGAAACACTCCACGGATGTGTCCCAGCACGGGCCATGTCCAGGAGAGCCTGTGTCATGAATACCTTCCTGTCCGTTTGAAAGTCATTGCTAGTACCCACTTGGGACACATCCCTGCTGTTCCTGACCTTGGGAGCTGCTACCTCTCTCCTCCAGGACCACACACTCTTGCTTTAGTGACCCCATCAGCCATTTATATGGAAAGTAACACTACAAAAGTGTGCTTGAAAACTTCCTTCAGACATTTCTTAGCAACTGGCAATAAAAGGAAAACACCGCAACAGTCCATTTGGCCAGTCAGCTCTCTCCGAAGCACCCGTATTTATTTCTCTTGTTACTGTTTGAAGAGCTGAGGATGTGGGGAGCAAAATTTGCACAAAATAGTCCTCTCCAAGGCTGGAAACAGTAGAAGCAGGGAGGGTGATGCCCACCTACTGGTCAGGACTTCAGGATACACAAGAGCATACACAGGTATTACAGTTACTGAAATGAAAACACAACATATGGAGGTGCACAAGCCTCACCTCCACACAAGCAAGTGGACATTCATCCACGCAATTTCAGACAAACACACACTTCTTCACCAAGACAAATACAGTGCACGAGGTAACATTATACGTCCAAAAATCTAGATAAATGAAGCAAAGTTTTTCAAAGGACGTGATTACTCAGTGGTTCAAAACCAAAGAGGGAAGCAATCCAGTAAATTGAAGAAAAAATTGTTCATCCCTCAACCAGCACCATCACCAGCAGGCTCAGCAGAGCCCCTCAATTTGGCTGTACTGTAGGCATATATTACAGCTCACAGAATAGTCAAAAACTGCAGAGGGACAGTGGGGACTGGAGCCAGCCTGGCCCACTGGGTACACAATTCACATCGCACATCACCTGCTGGAGCCCAGACCCAAGGGTTGGCTGGGGATGCCCAGCGAGCCCAGCATGGCTCCTCCAGTGGCAGCTCAATAGCCACTCCAGGAGGGCTCAGCTGCTCCTTTCATTGCCAAATTATCCACCTCACTCCTCTCTCTGGCTGACTTCTGATTCCTGTGGTGAAATGCAAAAGTGTAGAGACTGAATTTTGTCACAGCAGCCTCAAGCCGTGCCGGGCGTTTTGCTCTTTGCTCCCCAGAGAGTTACTAATGGTTTGATTTGACACAAAGCTCTCACTCTTAAAATAAATGGTATAAGCACAGCACTCTCCAGGAAGGACTAAAAGCAAAATGAGAGATGTGTTTGATTTAAGGAAGCTTTTCCTCAAGGATTTTTTAATGCTTTTCAGTAACCAGCAGTTCTGATGGCTTTTAAAAAAAAATAAAAATAAATGGACAAAGTGTTTTCCTCCTTAAGTGATCTTGTGATTAAGGATCAACAAAAAAAATAAATAAATTAATTGGATTCTGTTTCAGTAGAGTCAATTGCAAAAACTCCCACTGACTGCAGTTATCAGTAGAACAAGGCTCATGTACAAACTTTGGAAATCCATTTTTCTAGAAACTATCTACCAAATACTGCAAAGAGTTCACTTTTTTTTTCTTATTTTCTACTTTCCTTATAGTAACATTTAAAGCACAACCTCAGATGGTTTTGTTGGACTGCTTTTTTAAAGCTGACATTAGTGTGTCATTTGTCATATGTATGGTTCCTGATTCTTCTCATAAATGCTGTATTTTTTATTATTATTCCTACCAAAAGAACATGGCTTGATTTCAACAGCAGTTGCAGCCTTCAGATTAAATAGAGTAGTCATTGACTTTCCCTGAATCTCAGACACTTCTGAAAATAAGTTTTTTGGCACCCACTAAGGAACACACTGAATATCTCCTTTAGTTACAGGCCCTCAAAATAAAGAGAACTTATAAAGAAATTACATGGACCTATAAGAATTTGAGATCTTATTTAACTCTCCTTATAAATATTCAGGGCTGGTCCCGCTCTCACTGAAGTCAGACTATCTTCAGTGCAATCAGTGGTGGCTTCACAAGGTACAACTGTACCAATAAGATAATAATTAAACAGAAGAATCAAATTATTCCATTTTATCATCCTCACCTGTATTTGTAGGCTTGTACAACAGAAGTCATTTAAAGGGCACTGGAGAAACAACCTACTCTAGACCCTGAATGCCAGCAGTTCTGAACTTCTCCAGCGCACACAGCTCTGCCCCTCAGTCACAGTTCTTAATATTTAAAATGACCTTTCCAAATTTGTTTTGTTTTTAATATGTTAAAAAATCTTTCCCACTGAAGTGAGTAGATTTTCCAGTGAACTCCAGCACTTAACCCTGCAGCATTTTACTATTTCTAGATTAGAGCATGAGTTTCAAAATTTGTCCCAAAGAACAAATATCTGCATGAAGTTACAATGACGTTGTACTGAGCCTAAGAGTCATCCTGGAATAGAAAACAATCCAAGCAACATTATTTGGCTCTGGATAGAAATTTTCCCAGAAGTTTAGGAGTAATTCCCTCTCTTCTGCTAAGGCTACAAATAATTCTTAGTCTGGGCTCCTGTGCATGGCTCACACACTCTATAACCGATGAAAATTGAATATTCTGTCATTAATATTATACCTTTTCCAACTCTGTTTTGTTCCAAAGATGACTTTCTAAAGGAGGCTAATCCTGAAACATGTTTACCTTCTAATAGGTAGACATACCCAAGTACAAATGCAAACAGAGCTTGTGAGGTCTTCAACCTTTACCCTGACAAGGAACTACAACAGGCTTCCATAACTTTTTATTCAAAGCATATTTTTTTTTTGGCTACAAAAAAAACAACTCAGCAGGAGTGTTTTATTACCACAGCTGACCACAAGATGGAAATCCTTTTCCATAAGATGTCTCCTGATTAGGAAAAATACTAATTAAAAAACCTAAAACCAAACAGTCTTTTCCAGGAAAGTTTTTTAGGAGGAGCAAAGCAGCATTCCTCAACCCATCAGCAACCTGTTTGGGAGACCTCATCCATTTCATGTTCTTTCTTCCAGGAAAAAAACATTTAGGAGGGTCTTCAAAAAAAGATGGGGAAGCTCCTGGGCCTCCCCCTTTTTTCCCTCCTCCTGCAGGAGCTGCATAAATGGGGGGCTGTACCACCCCCACTTCCCTTGTCCAGGACAAGCACAGCTCCCCAGACACGGGCACAGGAGGGGTTTTACCAGCAGACACTTCACAGGAATTGGTAAGATCCTTTTACCCAGGTGGATAGCTGAGCTGTCATCAATTTAGTTTATCTGAAAGAAGTTTCATCTTAATTTGATCAAGCCCAAAGTCTTTTCCTGAGGTGTTACCCCTTCTCCAAGAAGGGCAGTTTCACTCAGAAATCATCCTGCTGGAAATCCCCAACCAACTCTAGTTGTCACACCAGCAGCTCAGACACACCATGCAGAGAAAAGCCCCACTGACACGTGATCACTGTTTAATTTGGAAACGTGAAGGATAAGTAAATGCTTTCTTCATACCATTGCAGGTGGCTTTTTTTTTTTTTTTCAGAGTTAAAAACCCCTCTGAGGAATGGTTCAGGCACCCAAAGTCTGGGTTCAAGGAGTACAGCAGGGATTTTACCTAACCTGTTATGCTGTGCCCTGCACAAACAAAACCACTGGGCTGGGATCTAAATGCTAAATGTCGTTTATTTTTGTTATTGCTTATTTACAAAAATGTGCATAGACTTGCACTGGGATGCCACCGGGCATAAACAGAACTCAAAGGCCATTCCTGCCCCTGAGGGCAGGAGCGGGGTTGGTGAGGAGACGTGTCCCTTTCCCTCCTCCAAAGCTGCTCAGGCTGCGGCATCTTCTGCAGCCCAAGAGGGGGGGGAGGGCTGTGATGCTGCAGGGACCCTCACCCACGCTGCTGCTGCATCCAGCCAAGCTCACTCCAGCTTGATTTTGAACAAAATATTACTATGAAAGGAATGAACTAACAACTTCTATGTTTTTAATTATTGAAACAAGTTTTCCCCTCTAATACACACAGCAAGTAGGGAGCTACATTTAAAGACAGACAAGGCATTTGCATCTGTTTTACTGATTATAGTAGTTGCACATTTCACTTTAAACATCAATGGGTTGCAACGGCTATTCAAATGATATGGAAATTGCTACTTTATACTGAAATTTCCCTTAAGGAACAAAGGAAGGGATTAGCACATGGCTCTGTTTTTTGGTTTTATTTTTTTTTTCTTTTCTCTTCTTCTTTTCATTTTAACAAAACACTGTGGCCATGGAAAACTCTTTGATGGTTCATGAACCACACCTGTATCTTTTAATATTTTATTCATACCAAGTTACAGAATATTTGAATCCTTTTGTGTAACTATTATGACAATAATTTGTAACTAGAATACCTTTCTTTATCTGAAACACTGAATTAAACTAATTTTCACAAGCCCTCTTCACCACAAAAATATGCAGGCTATATGGATAATTATGCAAGGGAATTTATGTGAGCAACAATTTATAATTATTTTCAAATTTAGATGAAGCTAATCAACTGGCTGTGTTCATGGAGTGTATCTTGTTTGCACAGACCCAAGAAATGGTTCTCTTGTGGTCAGTCCCACTCAAGACTGAATCCTACCCATTATATGGTAGAGTCGGTGTAAACAAGAATCAGGCCACAGTCAAACCACAGTGTGAATTTTTTCCCACAGAAGCTCTCATGAGTAAAATCAGTTGCATTCTGACAATTTGCAGGATGATCTTTTAATTCCAGCTCCATGCCTTTTTATGTAACCCTAAAGACAGCAACTTTTTAGTGAATTTTAATGGTAAGCTTCACTCCAGGCATTAGAGGTAAAAGCTCCGAGATATACAAAGCCAGCTTTACTAGTCTCCCAAAAATCAATTACTTTTACAGAAGACTGATCAAAAACACTTTACAGATTTTTGAGTGTTACTGAAAGTTAATGGTAGAGTAGAGAAATATGACTGGCTTCTTACGTACCTTACAGGCACCTACCAAAGAAGAGGACAACCATCCTTTTCCATTGATTCTGTTGTTACAGGATCTACGTCATCCCCATCATGTACTTTAATCTGAACAGCTCCTCTCAGCACGGCTGTCCAGAATCTGCCAAGGAAAGTAAAAGCACATAACAAACAAAATATTTTTAAAATAATCCCATGCAGACACATGGGCAGAATTAATTTGCAAAACAGTCTGTCTAAAGGGAATGACTCATGTTTCTATTTTTATTTCAAATCTTGGAGGCTTCAGGGTGCTAGAATGGTGGGAAATTATCAAGTCTTGACTAAATCAGGCGCTTTTCTGCTCTTGAAATTAGCTAATTAATTTAAAAATTAATACACCAAACACCACAATTTGGGTCTTGTATTCCTTAAGCATGTAGCACAGACCTGGTGAGAAACTTTCAATTCTTCATACGCAGGTTCAGAAGAGACATGCAAACAGAACGATTAAACACAGCAACTCCTCTCTCTCAATAATGAGTTCCACTGCACTGCCCACGACAGACTGCTCTTACCCACGTGCCCCTGCAACACCATGGCCTGTGGGTGGGTTTTTTCCCCTCACAAACACAAAAAGGACAACATTCCTTCAAAACATTGGCCCTGCATTCATCACACAGAACCCAGCACAACAGGGCCAGCTACGGTGTATCCATGCGAGAGCTCCGATAACCACACTCTCACTTTTGGTTTTGTTAGTCCCACATGAATATTTATGTGCGTTTCCGTGACATGTCCCAGGGTTTGCACAGGGCACAGGTTGTCAGCAGCTGAAACCCATTAGCATCTGACAGCTGCTAAAATAGCTTGTTTGGAACAAATAGGTGGCCCCGGCCATTGTCTAGCAGGCAGGTGATTAAGGCATCATTACAAGCTGCATCTTCTTTGGCAGCTGCACGGACAAGGAGGGCCCTTCTCATGCTGCTCTGCCCTGCCTGGTGGAGGGGAGATTTAATTATTATCACTACATAATGGGTAGTTTGTAGAAGACGAAGACCTGACAGAAACAGATAGTGGGCAAACACGGGACACAGATCACAGCCGATGAAGTAATTACAATCCAAATAAGAGTGTACAAGCTGGCTGGGAGCAGCAGATGTTGCTGTCCATCAGCATCTCCCTACAAAACATATGTTCAAATGTTACTTATAAAAAAGACAGCAGAACATTATTTGCAGAGCTACAGGATGTTTGGTGGAAGGATGCTTGGGGAGGAAACTGGGATTCTCATAGGGAAAATCCAGGGGATTTCTTGGGAAGAGAGGTGGAAGACATCCAGCACACGGTGCAGGGACGGCATGGATGGATACCAGGAGGGACCAGGGAGGAAGATATCCCTTGGTCTCCAACGTATTAACATCCTCACCTCCCAAACCTGCTTCATGATTCTCAGCTAAGGGAGAGTGGGAATGTGCTGATGAATCGTAGTTGTGCTTGGAGGAAAACAGTGATGAAACCTGTGCCCTGAGCAGGCAGAGCCAAGGAGTTTTCACCTCAAGTGGGCAGCCATGGGAAGGTGGTCAAAGCCCTACTTGCATTTAACTTTCATCCCACGTTGCTGTCTCCTCTTACCTGCATTTAACCTCTCCAGGAGGAAAAGGTTGCACATGCACCAAATAAAAGACATTGCTCCATTTCTGCTCAAGTCACGGCATCTTGCTTTCTCAAAGACAAAACAGAAGCATGTGTTGGGCATAGATGAAATGGGCTGGTAAAATACAACAGAAGAGAGGTACTGGGCAAGACAGCCCTTCTGAGATGCTGGAAATGCTTTTCTTCATACCACATTAATAAATACAATTATTCCACTCAAGGCTATTTCATAACTTTAAAAAAAAATTGATGTAAAAGCAGGAAATGTCAACATGTGCATATTACTTCCTTTCCAACCATTTTCTTGGCAACCACCCCATCTGTTCTACCTCAGTCTTTCTTCCAAAAGAGAATTAACATTTATCTTCATGAACTTAACATTTAAAGAATTTCTGAAATTACTTTATCTACACAGCATCACCTTCCAGACTTGTGACGCTGTCGCTTTCACCACGCTTTGTTCTTTCTGCATTCTTTTTTTCTTCAAAATCTGTGTGAATAATTACCATTGTAAATACATTTATGCACAAGGTTGTTTTTTTTAAAAAAGCCATACTCCAATAGCAACATAAATTTGGTTTGTAAATTGCCATGCAGGGTGCTGTTGCACTGGAAACAACGATGTACATGTACAGCTTCAATGCCTTTGATGCGAAGCCAGAATCAGACCTTTTTAACATTTTCCTATTAAAGATAAATTACAAGCCAAACCAAGCATGCTAGGGTGAGATGGACTAGATGGGAATGATGTCCAGGTGTTAGGGTTTCTTTAACAATATAGTCTTTCAAATATTGCTGCCTTTTCTCTGGAGACATATAAAAGTCTTAGAATCAGGGGTTTTTTTAGTAAAAACATCACTCTTAGATAACGTCAACCTGAAGAGAGAATCACGTCTTTTAATTTTGCCTGGGCTCATGAGAAGAGATGTCAGAAAAGATGAATGTATGCACTTATTACATTTTAGGAGCTTGTTTTCTATTTCACTTCACCCTTTCCCTGTTGCAGCACCCCTGTAAGAGAGGAGAGAACACAGCTCTCATGGAGTAGCCTGTCACCTCTGCCTTTTGCAAGCCATTTGTGACACCGGGGCAGCAGGACTGGCCAGGAAGGGAGAAGGAGCAGGAGCAGCAGCAGGAACAAGCACTGGGAGCACGGAGCCCTCCTGGCAGATGCATCCTTGGGCCAGCTGCTCTCAGGGAGGCAGAGAAGAGGAGGAGGAGGCGGCTGCTAAGGCTGCAAGCCTTCATCATCACAGCAGCTCAACTTCATCTAAGCACATAGGAAATCTGGCCTTGATCTCCCAGCAAATTTTTTCCCATGTTCTGTGTACATAGTTACTATTATAAGCACAATCACAGTGAACGTTTGTGCAAATGATAAGCCCTGAATCTTCTTGGTAGTTTATACATCTTTCTTACTATTTTTATTTCATCTGTATTTTTGGATATGGCGCGGGGGGAAATATACCCCACTTTCCTGGAAGTGTATGCACAATATGGCTTTAATTCACAAATCTTACAGTTAATAAGAACAGAAAATATTTCTGCCTAAAAACATCAGTGAAGAACTGACCTCCATTATCCAATCCCAGAGCTTAACAAGCGTTCATCGCTGCATGTTTGTGCAGTGTATTTTTAAAACATGCACTGTTTAAAATATACACAATTAATATTAACAAAGACCTGTAGTTCTCAGAGCAAGTGGCTGGAACAAGTGCTGCCTTCTGTCTGATGTGCAATGACCTTTTGCAATATTTTTAGGCACTGTCCTATAAGCAGTATATCTTGCACAAATTACTTCTGCTCAGATGTAAAACAACATTACCCGTGAGAAGGAGGCAGCAACATGGGATGAACTCTATCTCCTAAAACTGAGGAAAAAAGAAAACCATCAGGGTTTATTAGAGGATTTATAAACTGCATAATTTTCTCCCTCTCATTTAATCCTAACATAAAGGATCACATGCCATGGATAAGGACATTCACAATGGGCTGAAGTGTTATGTGATTCTCCCAATTTTAAGTAAAGGAAGAAGACTACAGTAATTAGTTCCTTGTAATAACCAGAATTAATAGATTCCATTATGTATTTAATTAGAAGTGTTTGTGTCTTCCAGGGAGGAGACAGGTTAATTTAGGTAACTAAGAAGAGTTTTCTAGCCTCATAGTATTAAGCTAAAAACTAGAGTTAGAAGAAACTTTTGTGGTGAAATATTTATCACTCTGAGTGTTAGAAATGATTGTCTCTCCCAGCCACAGGAGAAGCTAATCTGCATTGTGTGCTATAGTACACAACTGGCTCACACAGCTACATATAAATATATATATCAACAGTACAAAAAGTTCTAGGAAATTACATGAAGGATTAGGAAGAGCTCAGTGAAATAAATAAAATAGTAAGTATAAAGTCAGACATTGTCACACCTCAAAATTTTTGTCTGAGTTGGAAAGGGAGTGTAGAAACAAAGGAAATGCAGGTTCAGCCTCAGGAAACTTCGAAACTACTAAACACATGCAAAATGTCCATCCAAAATCCTTTCTATAATCTCCTTCTGTGAAAAAGTGCACAGCAAGCAACTATTTAACTACCAACTCCTATGACTGATCATCTGGAGGAGGAGTTACCAAACACACTAACGTGCTCCCAGCAGTGGCCAACAGCAAATCTGGAGAAAGGAATGTCACAAGGAAGGTAAACACAATGCCAGCCTGCCTGGAATACCCACACCGTGCTACAATCTGCACTGCTGGCACGTCTGGACCCAGAGGATGATTTAAACCCACGCTAACATTAACAACAGGACAACTGCAGCAAACAGTATTATCCTTAAAAATTAAATTTAAGGTGGCAGAAAGATTTGGTACAGGCAGAAAATATACGTATATGCAACTACCATGAACAGAATGGATATAAGCTGCATTTGAAGATCATGAACGCAGAGTGTTCACTGTATGAAAAACAAAACAAGCCCCCCTTAACATCTCTACATGTACAAACACAACTAATATTTCAAAAATGAGGTCTTGTTTTCAACTTATAAATTTTTTACATGAAGAAAACAGAATCAGATGTATTTTAGCTGCTAATAAAAAGAAACGGCTGTTTCTTTTTCCCCCACAGAGGAAAGCTAATGTGCCTGTGTTCAGTCACTCTCTAGCAAACGAAGAGCTACCAGGAAGCTTTTTATCAATAAATTACACCACAAACCAAAGCCTTGTCAAAATTTATAGTGGAGATACAAGATTAAGGGCCTTGTTCCTACCCACTTGCAATTAGAAAGGCCAAGTGTCAGAGAACAATCAGCAGTATCTGAAAGGTGAACCAAATTCCAATTTGTTTTTTATTTGTTTAGCCAAGATTCTGAGGGGGGGGGGCGCGGGGGATCAACGAAAAAAGGAAATAAAA
Source organism: Thinocorus orbignyianus (assembly GCA_013400375.1). Taxonomy (NCBI): domain Eukaryota; kingdom Metazoa; phylum Chordata; class Aves; order Ciconiiformes; family Thinocoridae; genus Thinocorus; species Thinocorus orbignyianus. The sequence goes on from VXBW01007184.1 coordinate 994,541, forward strand.
GTTTGTGCTGAAATACTTCTGATGCAGGAAGAAAACAGGGTACAACTGCATAAAGGATCACTCACTTTAGGTGACACTGCCAATTTCCTTCCCTGTTACATCACCATTAGGTTCCTTATTAAGCCCATTTATTTAAAAAACACCCCAAAAGACCCCATTGCATCAACATATTCACAGGAAGCTTTGTTAGTGAGGACAGAGTCCAGGCCCTGCTCCTGTCTAGAGGGTGTCCTGAGCAGCTCAGAGTATCAAGGATGGAAGTGAGTGGGTGCTTTCGGAGTTAAAGGCTCCTGAAGCTCTGAGGTGAGCAATTTTAATGCATGGGTAGGGACAGGCAAAGCCTTGCCAGCTGCTAATGTCCCTCCTTCCAGCTGCCTTTGATGTGGAACTTTTTTGACAGGGTGCTGCTGTTCTTTGTCTGACCTGGTCCTCTCTGAAGCTCACACTGGTGTAGACTATGGTCAGCCCTGAAACTCTCCTGGGTCTAAAAGAGTGAGTCCTGGCCTGACAGGAGAGGCAGAATCTTGAGCTCTTACCAGATTTCAGCAATATCACATGCATTTCATGTAAAAATCTCAGTATCTGTATTCAGCTCCACGAGTGTTTGTTCTTCCTTTCCTTACTGTTTGAGCCATGTTGGTATCCTCAGTCCAAAATCTGTTGCAATCACCAGTTTTAATAACATCTGTTGAGAAGGACAGACAACAAGCTAAATAGTCTAACTGATATCAAACTATGAAGAAATAAAAAAATAGATTTTTTTTCCCCCTATTAAAATAGATTGAGGGGTGTAATATTTTTTCTGTTTAAGACTTGGATATTAAATTCTTCTGGTGTAATGGTGCCACCAGCAGATAATAGTTAGAACTGGCTTTAGCTGAAAAATATAAACAAGAATACAATTTTCTCTACATAGTTTATTTAAGCTTACAAAATGTACCCTTTAATTTTTTAAAGCCATATTAGGATAAGAACATGGAAGCTAAAAATTGGTTCCAGGTGTGATCTATCAGAAGATAAAACCTTGGATTCATAATTGTCTGTAGAAGTTCCTTACATGTTCTTCTATGACTTATAAAGACAGAGAAGCATGAGGTTTTTTTCCACAGTAGAAACTGGTGATTTTTCATGCCTGAACAATTGACAAACACTGGAGCAGTAAAAACAACAATAAACTCCAAGAACTGAATGACTGGACTCTTCATTTTTGTTTATATAACTGCTGATCTGATAAACACTGAATATCTGAGCGGAACAGACTCCTCCAGAGACCCAGGACTCTTGTCATTTCTGTTGTGGAGGGAGAATTGAGAGCACTGTTTCTCCAGCCACTGCAGTGTTGACATTCCCAATGTGTCATCTTTCTATCTATAGCAATATCTATAGCAATCGGTCACTTCTCATTCATACATCTTAGAGGTTTTAGGGATTTGGAATAGAACCCAACACATTCTCAGATAGGTCTGCAGGCATTAAGAATTACCAAGAAAAAAAATGAAAAAGTGGGCACTACAAGGTGTTGCTCCTCAATTTGCTAGAAAGCCAGAACAAAACCCAAACACAGAACCTTGCACAGTTTACCAGTGTTTTTTCATTCCCTGATCAACCTTCCGTACCTCCTGGAATCTACCAGCCCAGGCACTGTTTGGTCCATCTTGGGTGAAGTCAGGTCCTAACTGCCGTCTGATCTCCTTCTGACAACCAGGACGGTCAGAGATGGTATGCTCTGCTTCTTCACTGGTAGAAGATCGGTCTCAAAAAGTCACCTCCTCTGCTCTCAACCTTCCAGTCTGACCCAGCAAGATCTCTCCAGGGGGAAACAAGGCAAAGCCAGAGGTCTGAGGAAATCTCCTCAAATACATTCGTGGGATCCAGCTGCTTGCAAGGCTTCCCATATGCAGAGTTCTTTCAGGAGCAGTTACATTAAAAGCCTTCATGAAGCTGAAAATATCAACAATTAAAAAGAACATACTGTGGCACACCAAATAAAAAGCTATGCTAATAAGGCACGCTCACCATTACAGTTTTTCTATTCTTTTATAGACAGAAACTACCTCAGTTTGGCTTTCCTCAGGACTGAAGCTTGAAAGGGCGAGAAAATAAGAAAGAACATGAAAACCCCTTTGGTTTTCCTTCTTTTACTATTAAGGAGTATAAATAGGTCATAAATAAGACTTCCAAAAATGCTTCCCAAGTCACCTTTAAAATGGGGATACGTTAAAAATGCATTCTTCATGCTCATTCTGCTGAAGTACTGGAAAGCTTTATTATGTTAATTCCAACAATGTAAAATACAGTTATTTACCCTTTCTTTTAAAGGACCAGGCTTAAATCCTGTTTTAATGATATGTATAAGCAAAGAATTTTAGAACTCATAACTAACAATTCATGTGCTTTTATCTGTTACATGAATTATTAAATTGCTATTTCATTTAAGTAATTAGCACATGGCCTTAAAATGCTTGCATCTATAACACAGGTTACATGAGAATATTTTTCCTCTTAGACACAAATCACCTGGAACCAAGTAATTAACATATCTTTAAGGTGCAAAATGTAATAACACAAGCTACACAATTAATTTGTTTCATTTGATGTTGTTTAATCTTTAAAACTTGTCTTGGGGAAAAAAAAAAAAAAGAAAAAAGCATGATTTCCTTCACATAAAAAAGAGACAGCTGAGAATTTAGGATGGGTCAAACAGCACTGATGCTCAAAGCAAAATGACACAAAACTTATCCTCCCTGCAGAAAGAATCTCACATGAAACTTTAAGGAGAGCAAGAAAACATCAGTATAGCAGCTAACCCTATTTTTCACCAAAATATATCCCTATATTTTGCTTGCCGTGACAAAGATTTCATGAGAAAAAAATGCTACTGTGTCAGTATGGCATGACTTTTTCTCTCATAAGCTTCTCTAGATAGTAAGTCAGTCTTCCACTGCATCAGCTCCAAAACCACACACACAAAAAGGAATAACACTTCCCCAATTGCACAGGGGCTTTTTGTGATGAAAAGCACGTAAAGCATTATGAGCTGCTCAGATATTGCAGTAAAAGGAGCTTAAAAATGACTTGGTATAAATTTGTCCCGGTTTTCTTCAAGTACAATTACACTGAAAAGAAGTCGTCCATGCCATGCAGGTATGGGTTTCCTTTCACACAAGGAACTGGAGTTAGATCGGGGCTGCAGCAACATTAACTGAGTTGTGAAGCTACTTCAGGCTGAAGTATGAATAGGGTAATATGAGAATAAAACCAGTTATCAGCCAGACAATTTAAAACAAGTCCTTTTTTTCAGATGATTTACAGGTTTTGAATACGAGAATATATGTCAGAAACATACTCTGCAATCCTTTACAGACACAGCCTCTCACTGCGCTTATCTCCAGTTTAAGGGGGCTAATCTGGAGCAGTCCTGTGGGGCCCTCAGTGCCCAAACTGCAGCTGACAGTCACTGTCACCCCTTGTGCATTCATACTATTGCACCTGCATATTTTATTCCACACACAAAAGGTCAAAAGCTTGCCAGCAGGCTGCCTGCCTTCTCAGACACACAATGCACGGAGTAAAATAATTCCAAGGAGCTGCTTGCTGTAATTTCCTGCAATTTAAGTCTACTTATTTTTAAAACTTTTGCTGCCAACCTCTCCATCTGACTGTCACACTCTTGCTGAATTTTATCATCAGAACATAGTAATTTATTAGATGATCAAATCCAACCGGTGATTTGACTGTCTTGGTTTTAAATACTACCCAGCCTTTTTAGCTGCTCTGAATCCTTAGGGCTCTCTATAATTAATGTTTCTTTAGCAGAGGCAGTAGGGAACTGGCTGTGCACAGCTCATGTTAACCCTTCACTGAGACCAACACACAAGCAGAGCCAGGGCTGCGTTTGCAAAGGGTTTGGTTGCAACAAACAATCCACAGAATCCTTCCTACTTCTGGCATTTGAAAATTACACTTTTATACAAGCGGGCTGAGCGCAGCCACTCTCTGCCCACAGGATCAGAAACTGGTCTGTGCCTGCAAATGTTCATTAACAGATGGGGGGTTGCACCCACACATATGGCATTTTTGGGAGAGACTGGGACGTCTGTAAAGCTTTTGTGGCAGCTGAAGGATTTTGAGACGAGAGAATGGGAATGATCAAGTGAAAGGCTGAATATTCACAGTGTCGGGTATATGAATGTTGGCTGTAATAGTGGCACAGCAGGAAACTTGTATGTGAGAAGCAGGGGCAAGCTAGGATGGAATATTTGAGACACAAGATGGAGCACTAAAAGGGAAGAATAAGGATGCTCAGCATCAGGCACACTGATTTTCCCCTCCAAATTTGACCCAAAATGCTGAAGCCTAATGGCAGCCAGCAGGCCAAAATGAAATACTGAATTTGGGGGGTGAAAAAGTGGGGTCAGCCCTTTGCAGCCTGTGAGCACATACCTATCTCAAGCCCAACCTAGCTGAATTTCCTGGCCCTAGATGGGCTTGCCCAACCTTATTCACATCAGCCACCTCTAACCAGCTGTCAGAAGCTTCTAAAATTGAGCTCTGATAAGCTTTTACTTGAAAGACCAAGCAGCATGTCAACAAGCACTAGATTGCCCTTGAAAAGCAAAAATGAGCCACAGAATTGCAGAGCAGCCTGGGTTGGAAAGGACCTCAAACTGTCACCTGGTCCAACCTCTCCTGGGAAAGGGAGCCTGGATGAGATTATCCAGCACCTGTCCAATCGCATCTTGAAAACTTTCAGGTTGCTGCTACCCTCCAGAAATGTTCATTTGCTCCCAGGACAGGGAAATGTTCGAGCCAACTTCTGTGGCCTCCAGAACAAGCTTGAACTGACTTAATGACTGAGGGCCTACAGCTACAGCAGCTTCAGTGCTTTCTTGCTCTGCAATATCTCGCCTCCCCCTTTTCCTCACAACTGAACAAGAACAAATACAAAAATATTTATGAGTAAACACTGAGTTGTATTCCTTCATTGGAAGATAATCTCTTGTGCTCTTTAAGTCAATATTATCATAGCCCAGAGAAGGTCAAACAGCAGGTATTTGGTAAGAAGTAAAAACCATCATACAGTAAAAGAAGCCAAATAATGAATATGTTTTCCTTTAAATTTTGCATCTTGTTACCATCCTTTTTCTCCAGCTATGTGACCTATTGCCATGAATGGAAAAAAATATAACCTAGCATTGGAAAACAACGATATTAATCAAGGTCTACTTTCAGCTATATATTTTTGCATTCGTGAGTTTTTCATAGTTAGGAGGGCTGAATTTGACCTCAGAACATTCCAATAACCAGCTGTAAAACAAAACCACAGAAAAAAATACTATATTTGATATTTACTCATTAAAAATTGTTACTGCAATTGGAATTCTGAAGGGGCTGCCCTAAGAAAGCTTTGTCCTTTTCTGGGTGAACTATTTAAGGCCGTATCCTTGACTGAACTTCCAGCATCTAGCTAATTTGACCATGTTTGTCATCTACCCAAAGCACTCCCAGCAAAAATAGCTGCCAGAGCTCCTGTGCAGCACTTGTCTCAAGAAGATAGTCTCCAATTTTTGTTACTACCTGTGTATTTCATAATAGTAAAGACAAGTTTAAATTAATACTTCCATGAGAGCTTTATGATGCAAGCCATTACGATACTGCAGCCTTTATCAGTCTGAAAAGTCTCATAGCAATTTAACTGAACAAAAAAGAAACCTGACTGAATAAATTGCAGTATGAGATCAAAGCTTTGCTATTATAATACCTACGCTGGTGTGTACTTTAGAGATAGGTCTTTCCTATCACACTTTCTCGGAGTTTGAGCAGAAAAATCTATGGAGGGGGAAATAACAGCAGATTAAAAAAAATCTAAAGCTGTTGCCAGAAAATGGTATTCTGCCCCTGCCTTTGTATAAGTGTCGGCAGGAAAGGAACATGCCTCGACATGCAAACCAGCCCCAGAGTGCACCGGAGGGGAACAAGCCTTTGTTTAATGCAGTGCAAGGTTCCTCCCGCACTTCTTTATTCTGTCAGTTTCTGGTAACCATAGAAAACCGATATACACACAGCCTGAATGGCCAATGTAAATGTCTGTTAATAAATAAGGTCATACATAACACTGGATGCTTTGCCTTGCGAAGGGCTGAAATAAGGATCGAATTTTGTGGCAAGGACGCTGTGCTGCCTGCGTCTTGTAACTGCTCACTCTCCAACAGAAAAGCTTTCTGTATTTAATTGTAAAGACGTCACTGGAAAAACTCAAGAAAAATGAACTAATAACAAGATACTTTTTCAAATTAAATATCATGAATTATGTATATTCCCTCATTCATGCTGCTTAATGGTATTTGTTGTGAAATAATAGCAGCTAATGCATTCATCAAAGGATTTAACACTAAGGGGTATTTTTATGTCCTATTCACCTGCCAACAGAAGAAAATGCAGTTGGATTAAGAAAAAGTCAAAAGAGAACTTACTCCATCTATATCTCATGAAGAAACCCTCTTGATTTTAGGCACAGGATGAAGTTCACTGTCAAGTATATATTTACAAACAGAATCACTGCCTGATGCTTTGTGGTAGGAGCTGCATCCTCAGGGTGCAATTACAGCAATTATCTGGATGGATCTTCTCATCAATGACCTTTGACTCATCTCCTACAAACTGTCAGTCTTCATCATTAAACGGGGAAAGCAACGTATTGTTTCTATTCAATCATCTGCTCCCGAGACAGAGAAAACTCCACTGTTAGGACAGCCTCCTGTAGCTCCCCTGCGTCTGCCAGACGGAGCTGCCGTAAGCCCCAGAACGAACAGCAGTTCACTCCTGCACTGGTCTTCTGTCGAGATGAAGCCAGCAGCACCCTCCACACTTCTGCGTTTCTCTTAGGAATTTCAAGAGAAGCAAAAAAATTCTCTTTTTGTATGCAAATTACAAATGCATTGCCTAATCTTAGAAGGTCATGAATATCTCTGTCTTATGGAAGTCAGCCCCCAAAGGAAGAGACGGCTGTCTCAGCTCCCATCTAACCAGGACTAATTCACTGAACTAAACAAATCTACTCTAAATTACACCTATGCAATGATGGAGCATGGTCTCACATTAACACTACTATGACATTTTTATCACACAATTGTTACTGAAGTAAAACTCCTGCAACGGTTTTGTCAGAGGGCATGGTCTGGAGGATATAGCCCATTGAAAATTAAGATGAAGGGATAAATAACTGTTCAAAGAGTAGGACATTTAAAATGGGGTAGGAAAACAACTACTATAAACAGTTCTATAACTTTCACAGTGAAGCAGCTCACGAGTTGCTATAACAGAACAGCAAAAATTACCTTTGCCTTAAAGGGAGCAAAGCTTAGTTCTCTGCATATAGTGCTTCCAGAAAAAGGATGGCAATTCAAAATCTTAATTATAATCACCATTAGCTGCTACCTACCATTTGATTAATTGGTAATAAAAGCAAGACTCTTTCTTATCAAAGCAAGCAGAAATGTCACTCCTCCTTTGCATTCCTCCTATTAACTAGAAATGTTATTATGTGGATGGGGCAGGGATGAAACCAGTAATAGACTCCATCTGGAAAAAAACCCCAAAGTTAAAAATAAACAAAGTAATTTACAGAGGTAACTCAAACAGTCAACTATCAAAGAAGAAAGAAATTAAATTCCTTATTGTCAAGTGCCAATTCAAAGTGAAAACAGATTGAACCAAAACTGTTAGAAAATTCTTTACCATTTTGTTACGAATACACACCCATAACGCCAGACAGAGTCCAACTGTTTCAGTGACTAACTTCAGACAATAGCTGGGCTGTTTAAAAGCACAACAGGGAATGATGTTTGCCTGAAGGCACACTGTATTAATGTAAATCGCTTTCAAACACACATTCAGTTTCTTAAACAAAACAAAAAATGGATACTAAACTGTGTGAGTGGAAGTTACCGTTAGGGCCATATAACATTCAGTAATCCATAATTCAGTCATACATTAGTGAACACATGGAGCGAGTTTACATTCAGTGGGAAAGAGCAAAAGGGGCCTCTACTTGTCTTGAAGAAAAACGTTACATTTTACTCTTGCTACTTAAGAAAGGTCTGAAGACTATTGAGACTGCATCTCCTTCATGAACCTTCCCAATTGCCACCAGATGAAACTCTGTATTTCCTCCTTATGGGATGCTACACCACCACTCACGCCCACCACCGCTAGTCATGCTGCCATAGTGCCTTCATATCATCTTAAGCACTGACCTTTATGAAGTTCTAAATGTTATTTCAGTTTTAATACTCTGAGTTTAACGTCTCTGGTAGTGATTAACAGCACTGGCTTAATGTCATTTGGTCCTTGCCCGTTTGCTCACCACCTTCTGCTAATGTAACTTAATCATTACATGCTGCAACACCCTGTGTTTCTATTTGTAGTTCACCAAGATTTAACTAGTAATAAGCAGAAGGACACTACATCATCAGTGGGATTCATTGTTCCTGAAGGCAAAAGGATTAAATCAGAGATTATTTTTGTTCTATCATCTTCTTCACCTGGACAATGGAGATAACATGGTTAAGAGAGGCAGCTTAGGCTTTCTCAAAATAACAACAACATCTAAATTCCCATCTGTTAGATTTTTGTCAGTTATATTTCCAGTACAGTTGTGAGATTGTTAAATAATCAAATTCATTTTAACTTATAAAAAAGTAGTTGTGGCAAAGATTTTCAGTAGATGTATGAACAGTCAATAGTTTACCTAATCCAGACTCAGTAATGAACAAAAGATTTGAAAAAACAGGAAAAAGATTAGTTTAGACATGAATGAGAGGATGACAGGAATTTAAGATTTGACAGTTCAAGAAAATTACTTGGAACATTTATAAAATTGCAGATCAGCTGGGAATCCACTATTTTCCTCATCTACTCCACCAGAACGATACTTAGACGATGAGTAAATGTCATCTTGTGGTAAAATCTTACATCAAGGCATGCAGAGGAAAGACTCAGTCTTTGGGGTGACAATGACTGTGCACCATCCCCACAACATTGTGTCAAAGCTTAACTTCGAGAAAATGAAATCTAAAGGAGCTGAGAAGCTCACCCTGTTATGAAGGGCCTTTCCACCTCTTATGGTCTGCGCATACACTTCCCCTCACCTTCAAGGTGCCTAACAAATCTGTTGCTTGTTAAAAATCTCATTGACTAAAGATTTCTTAGATAAACAGCTTAAATTATCATTAAATAATGATTTTTCCATGAAAGGTTAGAATGATTTATCAGCAACCAAGATATATATTGCCATGCTCCCTTGCACTGGTGGCCCTCACTCACTGGTGGCCTTTCACTGAACCACCTCACCCAACACAGCCAGAGAAGATGATGTACTCAAAGGCACAGGCAGGGCTGATAAGGCAACAGAACTAACGAGTACAGAGGGATGGGTCGTGGAGCCAGTTGCACAGAGTGTGACTGCCCATTTCAGCAGCAAGAAGGCAGCCCCATTCCCACACTGCTGGGCTTCAGCAGAAGACAGCCAGGTGTGGGCAGCCCATCCTCTTTCCTGGCAGAGGTGACTACACTTGGTAGGACACCAGGACTCACTAGCCTGCGAAGGAAAGGACTTACTAGTCTGCTAAGGAAAAAAGCTATAAAACCCCCCTTTTATATAGCCTTAACATGCATAAAATCGTCGGCAAGGTACCTCACTAAGCAAAAATTAAGACAAAAAACATGAAAGCACGTTTGACGTGCATCTTTCGTTCTTCTGCCTGCTTAAAGAGACGTGAACGTTTACTGCCATCTACAGGAAGCTCCTCTAATTTCCACATCAGTCGCCAACTAGCAGCACAATACATTAAACGCTACAATGCGAGCACAAGTTCCAGCTTAACAACCCTGCTCTTGCGGACGACAGAAATAGCTTTATCTCCTTGGTAGGTTCCAGGATATTGGGGGGAACAATTCTTCGAAGTTTCAGGTGACAATTCATTCTAATTGAGACATCAAATGTTCTTACTTTTGCAGCATCACACGCCACATACCAAGCATCGCTGAACTCACTGTGCTTCAAGGTCTTAGCTATATTATGGAGCCTAAGTAGTAAAAATGTATCTAAAGCAATGTTTTTACTCTTTCTCTACTTGTACCTACTGGGTATAGTGTGTTGTATATGCCTGTGTAGAAACTACTTTTTCTCACACATTAAGTGGCCAGGAACCATATCAGGCAGGCAAAAGCCCTAAGGGAACTGAATCTGGCCAAGGACAT
>VXBW01007184.1:1006206-1103953 GCA_013400375.1 Thinocorus orbignyianus
ATTCTATGATTCTATGATTAACTATTTAAAGTGCAGACAATTTACTCCTGTAATAGAGCAACTATCCCTTGCTAATACTGACATCCTTATCTCCGAGTCACGTACATGGAGGTACTCAGGACACTGCACAACAGTTAAAGCTCTGAGCACACCATTGGTTTGGGTCTTACTAACAACAAAACAGTTGCCAAATTAAAAAAAAGTTATCCTAGTAGAACAGGTATGTAGACACGTTATCAAGTATAGGATGAAGCTGTTCATTTGATATACTAACTAGAGAAAACCCTCAGCTTTCATTTTTAACAGCCTGTTCAGAGTCACAAAAGTTAAAATTTCCACTATTTAGATCTCAGACTCCAGTTAGTCTGGAATGCATGCCACACAGCAGAATTTACCACTCGTGCACACAACAGCAAACATAGCTTGCTCAACATGCACACCCAAACAACATCATACTGGCTGAATTCTGTATCACTCTCTGAGTTGCTGCTATTACATCTCCAACTTGCTGCTCCTATTCCATCTAACACAGGAGCAAACTTACTGGCACAATGTTCATTTTTCACAGTGGAGACATCTTGGAACAATTCCAGGCCAACTGTGCAAAAAAAAATAATTAAATATTGTGGTGATTAACCAGAATGACATTTCAATAACCAGAAAATAGTTCAATAAATTTAACAAATAGATATTTTAATTTAGTGGAGAAAATACTGCCAATATATATTTTATATTAAATATTACATTACAAGCTGTATTAGTGAGTATTACCCACGGTATTCTTATCAGAGAAAAACTAAGGATTATTTAGCTGGAAATTTAAGTCTCACCAGAGCAGAGCAGATGGGCAGAATCCCCTCCCTCACCTGCTGGCCCTTCTGCTGGGGATGCAGTCCAGGATGTGAAGGGCTTTCTGGGCTGTGAGCATGCATGTCACTCCCCAGTACCCCCAAGTCCTTCATGGCAGGGCTGCTCTCCATCCCCTCATCCCCAGCCTGTGCTGACACTGGGGGCTGACCCAACCCACGTGCATGACTCTGTACTTGACCTTGCTGAATCTCATGAAGTTCGCATAAGCCCACTTCTTGAGCTCGTCCAGGACCCTCTGGATGGCAGCCTATCCCTCAAGCTTGTTGGCCGCACTGCTCAGCATGGCGTCATCCGCAAACTCACTGAGGGTATGCTCAATCCCACTGTCCATGTGATGGATGAAGATATTTGAGACCCTACCTAGAGTACTGTGTCCAGCTTTGGAGTCCTCAGCACAGGAAGGACATGAACCTTTTGGAGCAGGTCCAGAGGAGGCTATGAAGAGGCTCCGAGGGCTGGAGCCCCTCTGCTGTGAGGACAGGCTGAGNGTGAGGACAGGCTTGGAAGAGTTGGGGTGGGGGGTTCAGCCTGGAGAAGAGAAGGCTCCAGGGAGACCTTAGAGCCCCTTGCAGTCCCTTAAAGGGGCTCCAAGAAAGATGGTGATTCTTTAGCAGGGAACTTAGCAATAAGATTAATAACTTCAAAATGAAAAAAAAAAAAAAAGAGACAGATTTAGATATAAGGAAGAAATTCTTTGCTGTGAGGGTGGTGAGACCCTGGCCCAGGTTGCCCAGAGAAGCTGTGGCTGCCCCATCCCTGGAAGTGTTTAAGGCCAGGCTGGACGGGACTTTGAGCAACCTGGTTTGGTGGGAGATGTCCCTGCCGATGGCAAGGGGGTAGAACTGGACGAACTCTGAGGACCTCCCCAATCCTTTAGCTTTAAACCAACTCTGTGGTTCTGACCCGGGTACCTGAGCGCCACCCAGCCCGCAGCGCCTCCCTGCGCAATGCGCTTGCGCGGGGCGGCTGGCAGCCCGGCTGGCTTTTATACCAGCAGGGGGCGGTGCGGCTGCAGCGCGCATGCGCGGCGCTCCTGGGCGAGCAGCGCACTGCGCATGCGTCACAGCCCGGCGGGGTATCGCCTTTGGGGTCTGCCGGGTGTCCTCGCTCCCCGGCCCGGCCTGAGGGGGGACCCAGGCTTCTCTTGGCTGGGTAGGCTGGATGAGCTTTGGGGGTTGGTGGAAGTTTTGAGTTGTGGCTCAAAGCTCTGAGAGCCTTATTGCAGGTGGGTGTGTTTCTGCTGGCTGCTTTGGCCTTGGGTTAGCTTGGAAAGGCCTGCGGGTATTAGCCTGTAGTTCTTTGTGGCGGCATGCGGTCATTCCCTAATGTTCTGGGGTTAACCCATCGTATAAACACGTATATGCCGTTACCGCAGGGTGTTAAAGCCAGACTAAAAATTTCTGGAACTACAGTAAACCTGTTCCGAGTCAGATAAAATCAGCCATACTCACCTATGCCTGTCGGTCAAGCGAGACTAGCAAATGTTCCTAAGGAATACTCCTATATATTTCAACTCCTCTCCCAATTTGCACTCGCTGTTACCGCATTACCAGTTTGTCAGGCAGCACTTGATGGAGATGTAGGAAATCCGTCACCCCACAGCAACACAAAGTAAGTAGAACTCAATGTTCTGCAGAAAACCATGAAAAGATACAGTATATAAGCACATAGGCCAATCTCTTGCACAAGCAAGATAAATGAGAGCATACATAGAATATACAAGCCACAAACGCACCTCTCTCTTTTAGGGGCAGAAGAGGATGATATTTGGGCTTCCTGATGGGGAGAAAGAAGGGCAGTTAGTTAGACTAAGAAGCCTTTAGAGGTTGATTTTTTTCTGGAACTTTGTGTCCACGTTTTGGACACAGCACACAAGCAAGGCAGTCCACTTCTTAAAACACCTGTACGGTAATCCTCATGTTAATACTAGTGCCCGCTCTGCCCCTTGGGTGGATGGTACTCTGCTGCCTACTCATTTCCCTGAAATTAGATACTTAGGAGGGTCTCAGCAGACCAGATTGCAACCAGGCTGTCGAGGGCAAAGGGCTCTTGTAGCCCAGACTACTGCTACGCAGTGTCTCTCCAAGTGGGTGAAGGTTTAATCCAACCCCAAAGTAACACAATTCCAATACTATTGGTACTCTCCCTTCTGCTTTGTAGCAGTGCTGCTCACGTAGCTTCAGTGAATGTGAAAATACTTCTTGGAAAAGGCTTTCCTTGTCTCAGTAATTTGAAGGCTTATTGAAATTCAGTGAAAGCAGCACCATATTCCTTGTTCCAGCTCCATTCCAGTCCTTTCAGTAACTTTTATTGTGGTCCACTGATGCCCACAAAGTTACCTTGCACTGCTGTGAAAAATTAAGTCTCCTAAAGCTGCTTTAAATTGGAGTTGAGAAGGAGATTATAAAAAGCTTTAAAAATATTATAAAGCTTTAATCTTTCTTCTATCTGTGTCTTCCCATTTCCCTAGTTGCAATTCCTGGGGTAGCACTAATTGAGCCTTACTGAAATTGATCTCTCAACTTTGTAATTTAGATAGTTCTCCCACTTCCTCTTCCGTAGCCTCGGTCACTTGACAACCATCTACCTGGGATAATAACTTGGTGCCTTGTAGCTTTTAAAAGATAATGCTTCATCACACACAAATATATGTATATGTATTATACTTTGTGTTACATATACAGACTTTGCAGTATGTGTTGATGAACTGTTCTAATCACCAGTAAACATTTGGTTTCTCTTATTTGGAGGTGGAGGTAGCTTTCAATTGTATCTATTTGATTTTATTGTTTTAGTTTGTTTATATTTATCTGGTGTCTTCAACTTCAGCCATAATAATCTAAAAGCTAAGCATGGTATCTTTCTGTTTTAACATGCACATAAGGTAACAAAAGAACCATCTGAAGCAACACCAAGCAAGAGAGAGTTCACAGTAGTGAAAGGGTGCAAGTGGGAAACAGAAATCATGAACAATTGTTATCACTAGTTCTTGTAGACAACCAGGCTGAAACAATTCCTTCTGTAGGAGCTTCTGGTGATATCAGGGGTCTCCTACACCCATTTATGGATCTTCTGTGTGTTACAAAGCTACTGGTACCTAATTTCAGGAACTCCTCTTACAAAAGCCTGTGTAGCACTGTTGTTGCTATTGGGTAACACTGAGTGGAGCAATAGTATATGAAAGAGCACTGATATATTTACAGTCATTTCAGTGGGTTCATCTCACTTTTCTCCTTCCAAAAGTGTTCACAGTGACTAAAAGTCACCTAAAGACCCAAGTACCCTTCATGCCTTAACAAGTGAGCAAGCTAGTTCACACTGATGGACTTTCACTGGTAACAAATGCTATTCAGCCAGAATGGCCAGTGCAAAAGTTCCTCCAAATGTAATTTTAGTGCAGCAGGATCCTTTCTGTGGCTTGGCACCTGTTCGAGACGCTTCTCTTTTCTAGCTCCTTTGTCTGACCTGGTGTACTTCATAATACAGAGATTTGTAATAGAAACATCAAGGCTGCAATGAATAAGTCACACACAAACATATGTATGAAAACACCAGAAGAAATTACAGGAAAAGAAGAGACAAAAGAATGGTGTGACTTGACAGTGCAAGCAGGTCATAGAGAATTAAAACACCCAGACCAGGAAACCAAAGGACAGCCTAAAACTAAAGGTAGGCTACTCACAGAAGGGGAGATAAAAGGCAGGCAGTCAATGAACAGCATTGCTTAATGACTCACAGACCTGGGTCCCTGGAGGGTGCCAAAGGCACTTCCAAAATGAGCATATGGTCACCCAGCAACAAGAACCCAGGAAACATGATGATGACTCCAGATCTGGCATCCTTTACCCTCTGTCTCACCACAAATAACCCTGCTTGTACTGGGCAGACATACACATGCCGGGATTTGTTAAAATTCAGGTGTGGAAAACAAGTACGAAAGATTGAGTGAATGAAATCTACAGAACACGTGCGAGCGACTGAAATCAGTTTTGGTTAAAATAAAACCACCTTCCCCTTCTAAACAGTCTCACATTTAGCTTTGCTATGTTTGTTTTACATCAGCAGCTGCTCCCAGTTGATTATTAAAAAATTTCAATAAAACTAATAGTGCTAATAGTATGTAGTTATAGAAGAATGTCAAAGAGAGAGAGCTATTAGGGCAAGGGAGGACACAGCAAGTTTGAAATACCTTGTCTTTTTGAGGCAATACTTTTTTCCCCTTTTGCCCAAAGGAAGAGACTTGGTACACTTACAATTTCTGCTGTTACACCAATAACTTCTTATTTCATGGTTCATAAAGAAGAAATAACTGTTAAAGCCAAGTTGGTTTCTCAAAACTAGCCCCAAGTATGAAATGACAGGAAATGTCCTAAACATTTTTGTAGAGTGGCACACGCACAACTGTGCCAGTATGAGCAACCCAAACAGAGGGAGGACTGAGAAAATGAATATTTCTGTTTACCTGAATACCCGAGGCCTAGAAATGAAATTTCAGATGCAGAACATAAATTGAAAGTTAAAAAGACCTGCAGATTCATGGCTTCTCAGAATGCTACTGAGTATTTTAAACTGAATGGAAAGAAAAAAGCCAGAATCATTTGCCAGTGTTGTTATCCTTAATACCAACAGCAGTCATTTAAAAATTGTGGCATATTTGGTACCAGTGACCTGTTCTTTCCCTGTGTAACCATCAGCTGGTGCCAATGGTTATTCTGCTAAACACAAAGGATAAATTACTGCAGTATCACTTATTACAAGGTTATCTGCTCAGAAAATTTCCAAAGGGAAGCTTTATTCCGATATTTTTATCATGAAAAATGTGATTAAGTAAGACAAAAGGGCTGACAGCATGTACTGGGATGGGACTTAGGACATCAGGTTACTTGCAGGGTCAAGTCATGGCACCTATCCTTGCCTGTTACCCCAGCTATAAAATAGGGATACTATTCACTACAGATACTAGCTTGAAATTTAAAAAAGAAAAACAACAAACAGAGTTCAAGGTCATCTGACAGCGTTACAGATATTCTTGCTATGGAACAATTGTGCATCCAGGGACACAAAATGGACAGTATCAAAGCCGTAATATCTGCAAGTAAGAGCACATTTCTTACCCATGTCCCTTCCCCTCTTTCACAGATAAAAGTGGCTTCAGATTTTCAAAAGTAAAATCTGTCCAAACCAATAAGTTTCTGCTGTGGAACCTGTCTCGTGGTTACAAACAACAGCAGCCCCCATTCTCTTACAATGAAAAACACCTGCCTCCTTGTACAGCTAGAGAAGTGTCATTTGCCTCATCCATAAAAATAAATAAGACAGCCCCTCTAATGTTTTAATGCTTCTTTAAATCTGCTGTAAGACTCATTTAACTCTAAAATGCAAATATAGGTAGACCAGTTGCCTTAGAAATAACCCTCAGAAAGTCCATTGGTTTGATTGCTGTGTTTCTTGCTCAGTGATCTCTCCACAAATCTTTTTTTCTCTCCATTCAGACTTATAGATTCAGATGTAGATTTGGAGCTAAATGGGTTATTTTCTATTTTAGCCATAGTCTGGATGCTTTATTGCTGGAGAAACTCAAAACAAGTTCAGGATGGCCTCAAAGCTAAGCAAGATGGTGGCCAGAAAGGTCTTTGGTCTGACTTGAAACTGAGAGGAATAGTGTGGCTGTGAGTGAAGATGAACTAGAGAGACAGCATTTGTGTAGAGAGCTGGATTCTGCAGAACGGGTTTGGTTAGTTTTGGTTAATGCTCTGGCAGTGACTGGGGAGAAAACCTTCCAAAAACCATGCTACAGCGTTTGTAGCCCAGTGTGCTGTGGGCATGACCCGTACCCTTGACAGTCATAGATTCCAAAGAATTCTCTTTTAGAGACGGCGTCAGACAATTATCCACTGTGAAATATACAATGAACTCCTCACTCTCTAGTTACAGCCCTTCTAACCCTGTAAGCGTGTGTCTGACTGCCTCTGCTGCTGAAATTTGGCATAATGGAAGGGAGAGAGATGCAAGGCAGAGCTGTGGGGAGCACGCAGGAGCAAAGGGGCTGCCGGTGTGACAGGAGGCGTGGATGGTAACTGCTGCTTCTGGGACAGGCATCCCCTTCTCCCACAGTAGTTACCACCCCTGACAGCAGGGTGTATCCTGCCTGGCAGCATAACAACTGTCAGGACTTTCTAGCACCCTGACGCAAAAGAAGGCAGCATCTGACTCTCCAGGAGCCTCTGTCCTGGGCAGTTTCCTACTTTGCTGTCTGTCTCACCAATCGTCTGCCCAAGGAGCTGGCAAATTGTGGAAACGTTACCCAAAACATCCTAGTTCTGCACAGTCACAATGTACAGTGCTACAAGATTTCCTGCTAAAAAGAGAAAATGTCCAGTTTTAAGTCCAAGGGTTTGTGGACAGAGATTCAAACCCTTAGTTCCAGGTGAAGTACTGGAGGTACTGCTTTAAATTCAAATTCAGCGTTGACAAAATACCAATGCTGTTCTGGTGGTACTGGTGCTGTAGCTGTGATGGTCCACAGTTACACAACAAACAAGGTTTTCAGGGTAAAACAGTCACTTATTAGGGCAGCAGATGCAACTGGAAAACTCAGAAAAACTACAGGCACACGAGGGTTCTTACACAAGGTCTTGCTAATTGTCTGTCAGAGAGCATGTTGGATTGAGTACAGGAGCTGAAATACAATATTTATATACGCAGATTATGTACTTTTTTACTCTCAGTCTCTGCACTTTCCTTGCTCAATTTGGTCTTTGATTGTCTTAAAGTTTCCATTTCCTTTTTCCCAGATCTTTTCTCTCTCTCATGGTCTATTCCTGCCAACCATCCCCAGGCTAAGGATTCCCCCAATACCTGTTCCTGTTGTGACATGATATTTCCTTACACATCATTCTCCTCCTCGTCAGTTCTACTCTTCTTGGACTTTAATGAATACCAAACCATCATTCTGGGTCAGTTTTCTCCATCTTTGACTCACCACTGGTTTTGTTCATTTCAGTGATAATTTTTTCTCTTCTAGGGGCATATTTCTTCCATGAAATAAATACCAGAATGTGTGGTTTTCCTCTTTCCCTTAGCTGTATTCCTGCCTAACTTTCCATCTTTAGTTTCTCTATTTCTCTTCCTGCTATGCTCCATGTCAACTCCTGATCTCCATAATTCTGCTCCTTAGTCTTTCTCATTTGAGGGCTTCTCTCTGATAACAATGTTCTCTTCCATTTCAAACAATTTATTCCACTTGCCATTCCATCTATTGCAGTGTTTTCCTTGCAGTTACCAGCTCACTGAGCATGCTATTTTACAAGTGTCCCTTACAAGGTCACTTCATACACTCCAATCCTGTCCTCTCCTATTCTGGATTCCACCCACGGGGTTGTTGTGTAGCCTCTCTTTGCAAGATTTCCAGTACACACCATCTACACAGCTAAACACCTTCTCCAGTGTTGCGTTGTCTTATTTTATATCTCATCACGACACCATTCCTTTCTATAGGAAGAACAGGCTTGTGAGCTGAGCAAATGCTAAACTAGCAAACAAACAAACAACAAACTGAGTTAATAAAAAATAGATGAGGAAATACTACAAATCATTGTCACCATTTTGTTGATAGCATATTCTCCCTGCTGCATCACGCTCAGTTCCTTTTTCCTTTATACCAAAAACAAACAGAAGAAATGGAACAAGTTTCAGAAATGCACGACATTCAAACTAAGCTATCAGCATGCAAAGAGACTGAAAAGTCTGAAATTGTGTAATGCGGAGGATTGTAATATCATATTGTAAGACATGATATTATAGAGGAATACAAAGCACTGAGGAATAAAGTGAAGCAAAGCCATGGGTACTTTTTAACCCTGACGACATAAGAACTAGTGGATCTTAAAGGAAGAAAGGAAATGTTTAAAACATTATTTACACAACTCATAATTAGCATGTGAAACTCATTGCTCTAAGGTACAAAAAACCCAAAAACCCCAATGAACTTTTAGAGATTCTAAAAACAAGGCAGCTTTTCTCTGCGCAAGAAAAAGATGTTATTTTCAGGTCAGTTATGTAAATTCCTTCTTTCAGGGAGCAAGTACCCAAGAGAGAGAACGTAGGACAGATTTTCCCTTAACAGGATAATTGAGAAAGACTGTTGTGGGGCTTCCTGGTGACTCGTGAACTGGCCCGTACTGGTAGAAACAGGAATTTTAGCTGATGCAACACCTCACAGATACTGCACTAACATTCCTCTGTTTCTGCACGAAACATTCTATTACTTCTTTGAAATTAGCGGTTCTTAAGAGGAACATGACGTGCAAGAAATCTGCAGGCTTGTGTGTCATACTAGTCAGGAACTTGGTGACCCTTCACCATGGGACATGGAGTGAAGTTTATTCACTGTGGGCAAGTCCCTCACAGCAATAAAGCTGTGGCAAGGTCAATGAGGCTGCATCATCACTGAACAAAGAATATGTAGTTTCTCTGCTAAGACCCTCTCTACATTGGGTTGAGTACCAGGAGCATGCAACAGGGGAAAAAAGTATCATTGTCACAGCTTTGACATCAAAATAAATTCCCCAAGGACAGCTCAGCCACATGCATACTTATTATCCTTGACAAACGTGCATGCAGTTAATTCATAATCCCAATGGAAAAAATGAACATTTTGACAGCCTACGTAGAAGGTCTAGCTGAGTACTTGTCTTCACTGCCAGCATTTTTATTTCATGCTTCGCTTCAGTGTCTTTACTCAAAACCTCAAAATTTTTAAGCTCGTGTCTCCTCAACTGGCTTCCTCTTTCTGAACCACTTCTCACCTTTTTCAAAAATAGTCATCCTGTCTCTGCAGTTGCCTCTGTTTTAGGCTGATCCAACTTGATCCTTCTATGTTTTTTTTAAGCTCTCCATTCTCTGTATTCTTGACATTATCCAGCGGAGATTAGCCCAGGGCTAACATAGTACTTTAGCGGAAGTCTTACTAACAACAGAAAAAATATATTTAACAAACATCAAAGCTCCGAGGCAGCTTTTAAGGCGCTTCAGTCACTGTGCCCTTCCAGTCTGACAGGGATCTATTGAAACAACACAGCGTTTGTTGTTTTTACAAGTTATACAGTTAACTAATGCAAATCTTGTGTAATCAGTGTTTCCAAAGTACGCTTATGAAAATACTGTGTGGGATCTCGTTGCAAATCAAAGGCAGTATGTATGATAACTGCCGCATCTTCATTGATCCATCAAGGGGAAAAAAAAATCAGATGGGCTTGACTGACTTCTTAGGAACTCCATGCTAAGTTGTTAATCATCTTCTAGATGCTAACAGGTTTATTTATTCCAGTATTTTCCAGGAACTGGCATCAAACTAGCTGATGTCAACTATAATTTCTCAGCTCTTTCTCATGCCTCTTTCCCCAGTTTTATACATAGATATTGTGCTTACCCATTTCTGATCTTATGAAACTTCCACCCTTCAAGTTCTTCAAGATAAGCACTAACATTCCTGGGATTGCTTCAGTCTCTTCTCCTCATTGTAGATAAGTGAGATGAAGTAATAATAAAATGAGATAAAATACCTTATTCAAATTTGTGTTAAGTGTAAGGAAATGGAAGCTACTGTAAAAGGAGAGGGAGAGAGATCCATGATCAAATTGCTATAGAAGGCTGACAGGAAAATGAAGAATTAGCCTGAAAAAAAAGAAACATTGTGAGGCCACACTAACAAATTCATTTTCTTTGTGTCTATAAAATGTCCTATATGTGCAGATCAAAGTATTTTAACATTTATTGTTGTGCCTTTTTAGTCAGATCCTAGATGAGTAACCACCATAGAAGCACAAATTACAGTCATAATTTGTACCTGCTACAAAATGAGTGTTTTATTTTATGAGGATGAAGTTTCTCTGTGCAGGGAGAGTTTCTGCTTGAGATCCACTCCTCAGAGCTATTCAGCATTCAGTGGTTTGTCAAGTTAATTGCAGCTTACATTACATTTACAGCATTAATACCATTAGCGTATTCACAGAGACTCTAAGGAGTGGCTGACACAAAGGGATCCCGAAGAAAGAACTGACAAGGTAAATGAGAAGTTTTGGGGTTTTTTCCAGACTTACGTGTATACTCATAGGGAGGGAACCCTATGAATTTTATTATGGATATATACTTTTATTGCATTAATACTCATCTGTGGATCATACTTGGAAAAGATATTAATTCATGCTGACTCAAAAACTATTCCTTCCCGAGTGACGCATCGTTGTATGCGAAATTCTGGATTCCAGGTATGCAATTAAATGCTGTACTTTTCTAAGCATCTCAGTCAACCCTCTGGATAAATAGCCAGAGTTGCATAAGTGTAATGTGTTAAAACCCATGAGCTAATATATGGTCACTGGGAAGTTTACATGCCCACTAGTATGACTTACCTGCCTCACCCACCTAATGTGAATTATAATTGGTTTGAATATAAGGAGAGGCCTAAACTTTTCTCTATAAATGCTGCCACGCAACCAGAACTGTAAGTCTTATCATATAGGCTTAGAGTTGCTCACAGAAATACAAAGTCCCAGGCACAGAGGATCAAGGAAGCATGGCGGGTAAGTAATAAAAAAAAAAAGAAAAAAAAAAGTAAGTCTCTTTGTGCATAAGGAACAGGCAACTGAATAGTGTACCATGTGTTAGCTTTCTGTTTCTAGTGTTCTGTTCTGTAAAGGGCTCTGAATTGTTGGAGTGCATTCCAGTTTGAGATTATGAGTAGGTTGTTTCAGCATTTTTCTTTCCAGAATTTTCCAAATTCACAAACAAGGAAAAGAAGATAATCCATCCGTTACCATACTGGAGTTAAATACTATAAAACCACAAATGGAGCAGAAGTAGTTGTGGCAAACGGCAAACTGTCTTTTCGCATGAAACTTAATAAATCGAAGAGTAGTTCAGGTAGGAACAAATCTCGTGTTAATGTGAATATTTGCAGTAAGAATAGATTACAGGTTCAATTCCTTCCTGTAGGTTCAGAGTCAGCTGCAGTGCCATTTTAACTACTCGTTAAAATTAGCGTGAAAGGCAAAGGCACTTTAAAAATACAGACCAAGCAAGTAGATGTCCTGCAGTGAGGTCTCAGGAGGAAAGATCTTGCATTAGTACCCTTTAGAAAGAACCTAACCTGTTCTCGGTTAGGCCTGGCTCACTGGGACCTCTGTAGAAATGGATAATGAGACCAGAGTGCAGGTGATGCCACTTTACCTTTTCCAGGCATAGAGCTGTGCTGGCTGGCTGTGACACAGGCTTGAAGAGCTCAGGAAATTAATAAAAACCAATGATCTAGAGAGCAGAGGCTTGAGCACAGAAATGACAGGCATCATTTTCCCCTCATGGATGTGAAGAGAGGCACAGTTAACCTGTTCTTGCAGTTTTAGGAGAACTGATTGCACGAAATCTTGGGATAACAGCAGTTATCCATTCACTGTTACTTGAAATAATTAAATGTTACTGACCTGGTCTGCTTGTGCTCACATCCCTTAACAGCCTCTGCTGGTTGTCTGGCCTGATGATGCTTAGTTAATGACTGTCTCGACACATCTGCTAAGTGCAATACTGTCTAAATGTTTAAACGTTTAAGAGCTGAACGCAGGCTGGGAGGGAACAGGGTGCATACAATTGGCATATGGCTATTGATTCTCTTATAAATCTCTGCTGATCAGAGCTTACATAAATGGCAAAACATTATTTGATAATTAAGATGAAAGTTTGGACTAAGTGGAAAAATCCTTTTAAACAAAAGAATGATTTGGTAAAGTGGACAGTAAAAGCAATGGGGAAAAAACCACCAACCATTTGTTTCTGCGTTGTAACACTTCCTCTTAAGCAACGATTTGCCAACAGCTTCACATGAAACGCAAGAAGCAGTAGCAGCATTTAACGAACAAACTGCTATTTGCTGATCACAGTCAGCACGTACTTGTGAAATATCCAGGGCCCAAGAAATGTCCAAGTTCAGCTGGATATGTCAAAACTCCCTGGGGATGCTCCTTCCCAGTCCCACGCACAATTTAATGTAAAAACATGTGAGGGTCTGTGTGCAGGTGTGTGCACATAACTGCTTTCTCTCTCATCCCCTTCTCCTGCCACCTCCCATCCCCCCCATATCCTGCAAATACAGACTTTTTTTCCTCCAGAAAGTTGTTCTGCATCTGTGACCCAATCTCTAATGGGTCTTTTTTAACAGAATCCAGAGGGTGGTGAGTAATGAAAAGGGAAAAGCACCTAAAAAGATCCTATAAATTTGGTAGTGTGAGGAAATGCTTGATTTTAAAGGTTTTTGCTAGTCTGCAGCATGCTACTGAGGAGTCAGCAGTTTGTTTCGGTCTCACGCTCAAAATAATTATCTCAGCTTCTGTCTGTCACTTTTAAGCTTCAGTGCCATTAGAACTAAGGCGTGAGTCACACCTGCAAGCATCTTGTTTGTGTACTAGAACTAAGAGTGCTTGCCCACAGCATGGAACAGCCTGTTGGATTCTTAGAAGAAATGAGCAGAGCCACATAGTGATGGGAGCCTGCAAAGAGGTATTCTTTGCTAATAAGCATGCAGCTGGGAGTTAAACCTTCCAAATAACGTCTTTACTCCATTCCAATGGAAGAGATGTGTGCATAAGTGGGGCAGGTAGGGAAATACGTTTAAGTATAATAGGCTATAAATAACAGGGCATGCATGGCAACGTAGGAGCTTTCTGGGGAGTCTAGCATAGGTTCATCCCAGTCTGTGTGCTGTCAGTTTGAATAATTCCTGTGTACTGGTCCCATGGTGGTTTTTGAAGTTCACGTTATTAGTATGTGTCATTACTATGTCACTGCCAGTCTCCTGAAACAAGCCATCTGGAATGAGCCAGGATCCCAGGAGAAGGTCTGAGCTTAGCTAACAAGGTGGCTTTCTTTACACAGACAGTAGAGCTGTCTGTGCCAAGTTCAGCTTCAAAGTCCAGCTATTGGAGAACTTCGAGAAGTCTTCAGGCTGCAACAGGTTGCAGGCTTCCAGTCAAAATGCCTCTGCTATTTGGGGCACTGTGAATGAAAGAGGAAGACAGAAAATAAGAAGTATGCCTTAGACAACATCCAGGGCCCAGAAGAGACCTCAGCCAACTGCATTTCTATGTGGACTTGACCAATCTACCTAAGGGTGCTCTTGTCCTGAAGAACACTGATGTGAGTCAGTCCTCACCGCTGTTCCAGGGGCCCAGGTCTCTCCCTAGCATGGTTCACAAATACAGTGTAGCTGTAGAATATCACTCACCTTCCTGTATATAAGACAGCAGGAGTGAGTTTTGCTGATGAAATTCCTTGCATAATTATCCAATGAGGGAACAAGAGACGAGACAGGATAACCCAAACTTCTCAGGGTACTGAGGTGGTCCCCAGGGAGTCATGGCCATTTGGTGTAGCATGGTGCTTTAGGGGTATGCAAGGAAGAGCTGTGCTAAGGAAGAATAAAGGAGCAGGTAGGCTTCTCTAGGGACTGATTTCCCATGCTGAAACAAAGGCACAATTAATAGGTGACATATCATTCAAGTGTCACTGTGGTTAATACAGACTCTGTGGGGAAGAGAACAACAATGCAAAGAAGGAGAGAAAGTAATACTGAGGGGAATCTGTCTATTACAAAGGACATCCTTCACTCTTCAGTGCTGGACTCTTCCTCCTGTATATTCATTTCTCTAGCACAATTACTAGAATGAGGGAAGAAATCCGGGCATCTCTATAAAAGGACGTCATGAGTCATATGAGTGAACCAGTTTGCAAAAGACAATGCTGGCATAGCTTATTCCAGGTACAAGAAACAAAATACTGAGGTGGCTTCGAGCTTTCATTCTCTGAGGTCCAAAAGAATCTTCTCTTGCTGTCCACCAGCACTTCAAGCACCTTCCTGTGCAAGCCTTACATTTACAGCCACCGCAAAAATCTCTGCAAATACTACTTGACCTAGGAAGCTGCCTGGGTCAGATGCATTCTGCTTGACGAATATTCTGAGTAGTGTTAATTTTTTTGTCATTAATTGAACCCTCATTCTCAAGCTTCACCCATAATCTTTAATCCAGAGGTGTGGTATGTATCATTCATCTGTTTTACAAACAAAGCACACCAGGGGCCTCCGAGGCAGCTGAGCCAGAGCTGGGAATAAACACCAGGAGCTGATGCAACAGATGGAACTTGTTCTCCTCACCATGTTCTCTTCCAGAATAAATGGACTGTATGTGCTTTTTGGAACACGCTCTTTATAACTATGCTATAATGAGACTATCATCTCATCAAATGACCAAAAACAATTATGCCATTGGCCTACAGGAAAATTTTACCCAGCACACTATTGCTGCCACACACAGAGAGGTGAAACACGTGGCGCAGCTACCTGCTGGATAATCTTTCAACAGTAACTAACCTTTCTGTCAAAGAGAAATGGTTTGCTAAGTATCTAATATAATATAAATATTGTCCAAACTTCAGATGTTAAGTTGCAAGGAAGCGAGGTCAGGATGTGGGAACTGAGAGAGAGAAAAATGAATAAAAAAAGTGAATCTTCAAGCCCCGTTGGTCAGATAAAGCAAAAGGCAGCTGTTCAAGCTCCACCCCCAGAGGAAATATTGCAAATGGGCAACTTTACCCTAAACTTTTAAAGAAGTCAAAGGCACCAGCCATTCTTTGAGTCCAGAGAAGTACAGGAGGCCATTCAGAGGAAAGCTCCAGGACGTATTGATCAGATATGGGCCAAGGTGAGCAAGCGGGAAGCCCCTTCTGTTGTGCTCTCTATGTTATTGTCTTACATCCATGCCTCATACTCAGTTCTGTAATGGACACTGAAAGATCACTACTTCTCTAAGGAGTTTTGATCCAAGAAAAAAAGGAAAAGAAAATTCTTCCATCAAGAGTTAGGAGCAGAATTTTCACAGGAATTGTGTTTTTTCATATATTGTGTGCATGGAAACAGCCAGCTTATCAGAATGAGATTTGGGAGAACAGGCATATAATCTGATGTAAAAATTATGTATTTTGCAAGGAAGGGAAAGTCTGCACTATCTGAAGCTGTCAGACTAGTGCAAATGAGAGACTGACAAATCTCACATGCGAGAAAGCAGCAAAGCAGGACGTGGAAAAGGTATCATTGCAAATCCTGAGGGAGGCTACAATAAGCACAGAAGGTCAAAACCTGAAGTTAAGGACAAGGGGATATAAAAATTTAAGAGGTTTTTTTTTGGTTTGGTTTTTTTTTCAGTCTGTTTGTTGCAGTGTTTGGGTTTCTTTGGCTTACATGCTGATATTTATATGTATGTAAATTGACCAGTTTAATAATAATTACAAAATGGTCTCATGTCGCTTTTCCAGCTTTGCCAGAAAACTCCTACCTTTCCAAAGACAAGTCTCTCACAAACCTCAAGCTTATGCTACAATAGATATGCTTCATTGCTAAGTTTCTGAAGATTTTTTTTTAAATTTAGGCAGGTTCCTGAAAACTCAAAGCATGTGCTGCTCACATTGATATTGTAAAAAAATGTGTTCCCCCAATTTGAACTGTGACTACATTGCAAAGACTATGAATGTAGTAATTTCAAGGCTTGCCTAAACTTGATAAACTGGAAAAAAAATATGTTTACACTAATAAATTTTATTGAACATGGGATGATGATTTTTTACTCGATAACGGCACAGGGTAGATGTGTTCCATGACTAAGGACCACATTCTTACTCTTTCCTATATTCCCTCCTTTGGGAGGGTGTAGGGGAGTAGAAGAGGGGAGAATAGAGAATAATAAAATTCTTTTTAAAAAGCACACAGTGCCCTTAGGAAAAACAAACAAACAAACAAAAAACTAACCCACAAACCTCTTTTTCTTCTGTACTTCTGCACTTCACTTAAGCCATGGAGCTATCTTCTACTCTAGAACCCTCCATACACTCTGATGAAGTCAGAGCCAAACCAATCTCAGATGCTATTTTTTTGTCTCTGACTGACACCATAGTTCACAACTAAAAAACTTTGTGCAACATATTAATTCACATACGTGGTTTTAGTAGTGAGCTCTCTCCAATTCTGCCATCTCTCCTAATGCCAAATGACAGACCCATATCCATCAACATTCTTGTTAGGTTCTTCCAACAGAGAGCAGCTGTCAGTTGAACCAGAGGTGCATGACATGGAAATGGGACTAGAGAACACATGTCATGGTGTATAACTGTAGCGTGTTTCTTGGCTGAATGAGGTTTCTTTATTTTTTATTCAGAGGCAGGAAGGCTGTGTCTCTGTCAGTATAACACCATCTCTTGGAATGGATGACACCTTGAATGAATTAGCTGTTTGGCCACTTTCTTTATCCAAGTAACTCAACAGAATTCAATTCTCTCAGGGTTCTCTCCTCCTAGATGCCTTTCTTTAGCACCAGATATTCTAATCCTATATTTAGTTATGCAGATAATTTCTAACAGTCTATGCAAGGTCAAGTCTCTCTCTCAAAAAAAGAAATGCTCACAAACACATTATTTCTATTTTTGATGGGAACCTCGCATGGGTACTAGTTACCTGTAGAAAGTAACATGCAATTCTCTGTTTTGGCTGTGCTTCTTCCTCTGTATAAAGTGTGTCTATGCTCCTTCCTCCTCAGATGTACCTCCAAGTTTTTTTGCTCTTCTCGCTTTTTCATAGCTGCATCGCAGCCAGGCACCGACTGGCATCTGAGAGAAAATGGAAGAGAACACCACACAAGTAAATTTTCTAGCAAAGAGCTGATTGTGAGGCGAGGACAGGCCTTCGTTGTCACTTTCAATGGAGCAGAACAGCCTGAGCAAAACTTCACATTCATTGCAGAAACAGGTATGGCTCTCACCTTCTTTCCCAAAAAGTGAAGCTGCCTCTTGATGTTCTTTTGGCCCAGTATTGGGCCTGTATGCACTATAGGCCAGCAATGTGCTGGTTCACAAAGCCATAGAACTGCTTGAGGGGTTTGTTTCATTACTCCCATCCCTGCCAGCAGCGATAGCTCCTTTCCGTTTCCAATATGGCACAAATTCTTCTGAGGGGGAAGGTTACATCTCTGCAGAGTTTGTTGGCAACTAAATCCCTGTTTCAGCAAGCTGCAGATAATGTTGTTTATTCTCCTTAAAAGGTCCAAAACCCTCAAAGCTGACTAGGACCCAGGCCACATTTGGTATCTCCAGCACAGTGAGCAAGGACAGCTGGAGCGCAGTTCTACAGTCTACCAGTTCCAACTCTGTGAGCATCTCCATTTCCAGCCCACCTAATGCTGTCATTGGACGTTACAAGCTGGGTGTTCAAAGTGGCAGCTCCTCTCCAACAAGCCTTGGCACCTTTGTCTTGCTCTTTAACCCATGGTCTTCAGGTATGAACATGTTGATATTTCCCTAAAAGAACTAAAATGCCTGTAGCTTCATTAATATTTGCAGCTTCTTCATTTGATCTGTACTACTTTAATACAGGGGCTGAACATGCACCATGTAACATATCAGTGACAAAAAAAGAGGGTTGAACTGTTTCTTAGGACCTTCTGGCACATAAAGTCAGCTCTGTATCATGTACTTACTGGAGAGCTCCTTGCCCTAAAAGATGAAGTTCTGCTTCATCAGACTGAGTTCTGCTTTTGCTAGAGCTTCCCTACTTCTGCACAAGGTTAGAAGAGTGCATCTGGTCTCTGTAGAGCCAGGATATGAGACATATCTACCACTTGCCATCTTTCCCAGATGTGACAGTGTCATACCTCTGTCTTCACTCAGCCACCCCCCCTCACCCCTTTCTCTAATTATAGGAAATCCTGAGTTTCACAATCTGCTTATAACAGCAAGAACAGAAAAGAGTAGATATCTGCAAGCATATTTATTGATGGGCACCACCAAGGCTCCTGAGGTTGTGTTTCATTTTGCCTGCTGTGGTTCTACATATCTCTGTTTTGGCTTTCCAGGTGATGATGTGTTCATGCCTAGCAAGGCTGAGTGTGAGGAATATGTGCTAGAAGAGTTTGGCATCATTTTTGCGGGCAATAAAAATCACATCAGCAGCTTTGGATGGAACTTTGGCCAGGTAAATGCAGCACTGAGACACCAGACAGTGCTTCCTGCTCTGGTTTTAATGTGAACTGGGTGACCAGAGCTTGTTTGCTATTTCAAGTTCATTGCATGCACCTCTGAAGAGCAGGAGTCTGGTGTTGAAATTAGAACTCGTGCCAAGCCCAGTTACACTGATTAACATAAGGATTTGTAATTGACTAGTCAGTGATATGATCTGGGACTTGGAGTTGCAGCCAGCAGGAATCTTAGTGTCTGCTTGGTAGTAAAGTACTGTAGCAATGCTGAGAGGCAAAGTCCTGGCCTTAAATCTGCAGATTCCAAGTTTTGAGAAGCTCTTTGAGTTCTAATCTTCAGGCTGTTGAGGCTGCATTTTTACATGGTAAATCCTGGCTGAGCTGCAGGTTGAAAAAACCTCAGTAAACACTATGTGGCTCCACTTACCCTGATTTTTAGTAGAGCTAATCTGTGTTTCCAAAACACTAACTTATTTCTATTACACAGTTTCAAGGAGATATTCTCGATATTTGCCTTTCCATGCTGGATAGAAGCTTAAGCCATCGTCAGGACCCTGTCACAGATGTATCTCACCGAAATGATCCCAAATATCTGGGCCGTGTTCTCAGTGCGATGGTAAGCAACACATTCAAAAAGTCCAAACTACTAACTGTTCTTTTCAACTAGTCAGTGAATGTAAGAACGATGTCACTTCTCAGAAAATTTTAGGCCACTGTTGGTATGCACCAGAAACGTGGGCCAGAGAAACACCTAGGTGGCCTTCCATTCTCAGGCCGCTAGATTTATCTCACCTGTATTATTTCTGATACTTATCACTAGGATAGCCATAGCCAAACCAAAAGTGTAAGACACAGAGTGGTATGTTGAGGGACCAGTCCCTTGGAAGCCTTTAGTCCAACCTCGCATTTAAAGTGTAACTAGAGTGGTACTAGATCAGTTTACAAAGGATTTGTCAAGGCTGCCTTAAAAATCTCCAAGGATGGAGGTTTCATGACCTCTCTGGGTGACCAGTTCAGAACTGCACTGCCCTCTTGGTGAGAATTTTTTCTCTTACGTCAAGTAAGTTTTTCCCAAGCTACATACTGTAGCTCTTTGTAGGTACAATCTGTAGTTCAGTTTGTATAACAATCTGCCAGAACAGAGAAAAGTTGGACTCTGGCATCTTAGCATGTTCCATTCAAGTCGCTGTAAGTTGCTGTTACATTCCCCTTATACTCTTCTTAACCAGGCTGAGCCAGCCCAGTGCTTTCAACTTCTTCCAGACTGTGTGCTCCAGGACCCCTGACCATCTTGGCAGACTTCCCTCCTGGGGCCTCTTCAGTGTCTCTATGTCCCCTTGAACTGAAGGACCTGAAACTAGAGACAGGGTTCCCAGCACAGCTTCATTAGGGATAATTAAAGGGTGTCAACAGCTTCCCTCAATCTCCTGGTCATGCTTTTCTCAACCTAGCCTAGCGTGGGCTTTCCCTTTGTGATGAGGGAGCGCTGCTGGCTCCGATTCAACCTGGCATTTGCTGTAACACCCAGGCCCCTTTCAGACAGGTTGCTACTCACCCAGCCTGTGCCAATTGGGGTTATCCTGCCCCCACTTCTGAAACCTACATCTTTTCTTCCTTAACTTTGTAGGATTTCTGTTGACTCATTACCCAGGATTTTCCAGGTGACTGTGCCCCATTTGTTGTGCCAGCCACTTCCCCTAATTTAATGTAAATTTGTTGAGGGCTCACTACATCATGATGCAGTCACATTCTGAAAGCTCAGCTGCTTTGCTTCTTGCCTGGTGCTACTGTACTTGGGTGGGAGAAACAGTGTTTACATGCTCTCCATTTCTTGAGAGGACACAAATTTCTTTTCCCTGAAAAGCTGAGGCTTCTTCCTGAAGGCCAGCTGCATGAAAGAGTGACTTTTGTCTACTGAAACGTCATTCAAGGCATTTCACTTACCTGCTCCATAAATGTAACTATTTTACAGGTCAATGCCAATGATGACCAAGGGGTGGTGCTAGGAAACTGGAGTGGAAATTACGACGGTGGGAAAAGCCCGAGCAGCTGGACTGGAAGCGGTGAAATCCTGCAAAGCTGGAAGAAATCAGGATTCAGACCTGTTAGATATGGACAATGTTGGGTTTTTGCAGCGGTATTGACAACAGGTACATTTCATGTCACACACATAATTGACATTGCACAGATTCTGTTAAAAGAAGGACTAACAATACTTCCTACGTGAAAGTCTTTCAAGACATTTTGTATATTAACCTCCCTATTCCAGAAATACTGCTTTCTGACTGTGGTTTTCCATTTGCTGTGTAGTGCTTAGATGTCTGGGGATTCCCACTCGTACAATCACAAACTTCAGCTCTGCCCACGATGCAGATGCAAATCTGCGTGTGGATGAGTTTTACGATGCTTCTGGAAATCATTTGGACAGGGCAGCTGACAGCATCTGGTAAGGCTCTACAATATTAATAGTAGGACCTATCAATGCCTATAGAGTCTTTAGGTGCAGAGTATAGATTATAATGACAAATGCTTTGTTACCTATTTAAAACCTGCCTTAGAAAAAGCTACACACACAGAGGATCAATAAAAAACACTACAAAATAATACTACAAAACTGGATGTTTTCATCCTGAGTTAAACAGAGAATTATGACATGAATCACAACAGCAGATTGAAGCCCAGGCAGGAAAAGCTACAGTTATGATGCCACAGATGACTGAAAATTTGTGATATCACACTGAAAATACCAAATATCAAGTTAATAGGACTAACTTAGTTTGGAACTGTACCCTGGAACAGTTTGGAACTGGTTTCCCTGCTTTTTTTCCCTCCAGTGATATCATTTGCAGTGAAAATAATTGCTTGCATTCTGTAAAGAACAGGTCCGGTTCCTCACTTTTTTGCCTTGTTTACTCCCCTGCTTGTTCTGGACTCATCCCAGATATAAGTGATAAGTATAACTGTAGCATTGTGCGCTAAGAAAAATAACTAAAACTGAGGAAGTGCACATGCTCAGAACTTTTGGAGAAAAACCAGGCTTTTTGTTTTCTGCCCTTGAACATCTATGTCTGTTCCATAATGCAAACTTCAGCCCCTGTCTAGTTAATATAGTCAGGATCAGAGTGGAAGTGGTCAGTCTCAGATAAGAATCTATGCTAATTAAGGCATTTAATACATTTAACTGAGGTGGATGATAAATGAATGAGAACAGGAATTTAGAAACACATACTAGTATCTCACTTTGTTCATTCTTGGACATAGGAATTTCCATGTCTGGAATGAAAGCTGGTTTACCCGCAGTGACTTGGGACCCTCTTACAATGGATGGCAAATTCTGGATGCAACTCCCCAAGAAGAAAGTGAAGGTACACAGATTTTATTTCAGCAACAATGTTGAAAAATTATAAAAGTCAGATACTTTCAGAGAGAAGGAAGGGGCGAGGGAGGGCGGGGGAGAAGAGAGTAAAACCACTGTAAAAGTGATATAGTGATTTCTCATTATGCTCAGAAATAGAGCAGCAGAAGAGAAGACTTCATCACATTAGAAAAGCCTCAGATCAGGTGTAGATACCAAGAAACAAACTAGACTTCTAGGAGCAGCCTTTCACAGCAATTCCTATATTCCCAATGTAGGTATTCAGGTCTACTGAAAATCAAGGGATACTATAAGCTAAGCGTGCCTTCAGAATAAACAGAAGATACATCGATGATTGGCCTGGTATAAAGGTGTGTGTGGATGAAAGAGCTAGAATGGGACAGCAGCACAGGGCAACTCGGGAGTCATTAATAAAGATCTGTCTAGTAATCTGCTTACCGTCAAAGAGGTGATTAGGTCTAAATTATGTTTTCTTCATGCCATAGGAATTTACCAGTGTGGTCCTGCCTCACGGAAAGCCATCAAAGAAGGAGACGTAGAGCTGGACTACGATGGCCCATTTGTATTTGCAGAAGTGAATGCAGACTGTATGTACTGGAATTATGACACTGCAACAGGAAAGAAAACATTAATATTCTCGCAGTCTACCACAATTGGCCAATTCATCAGCACAAAGGCAGTCGGCAGAGATGATCGCGTAGATGTCACCAGTGACTATAAATATGAAGAAGGTAAATACAAACACTGGTTCTTCTGGTTGTAGAGCTGCTTCGTTCCCAAACGTATATAAATTTTAGGATAGGAGCTTCTTAGTGGGAAATTTTTGGCATCTATAAAGTAGAAGCAAAATTTACACTCAGTTTGTTCAGTTCCAAAAGAAAAAGGAAGATAAGGTAAAGAATACTGCCTTGCTCTTTCTGAAATGGAGCTGCTTCACAGGACCTAAATAAGACAGGTCCAAATATCTCTGCATAAAGCATTGCCTGTTTTGCCTGTGTATTGCTAATGCACACTGACCACCTCTGCTTTGTGCGAATTAGCCAGCAGCCCAGTTATTTGTCAGCCCAATGAAAGGCCTGTTAGAGAAACCTAAGATAAATCAACACTTAGGTCCAAGAAAAGCAACTCTTTCAAAGGGTCAAACAGCACATAAACTTATCTGACCTTTGGGTTTGATAGTGCAGAAATAAAACAATTTACAAACATGAACTCAATTTGCAAATGCAAAGAATGGACATTGCTATTGGCAATATATATCAGAAGGGTGAAAGACATGATAAATTAGAGCCCAAACAATGAGCTGGTGTTACTGGACAGAGTTAACTCTGCATATCTGCCCTGCTAATACCTTGATAACAAGTGGATGTTTTGGCTATTGCTGAACAACACTGGCAGAGTGTCAAGGCTTTCCCTCTCCCTCCCTGCCATGGTGAAGAAGGCTGTGAGTGGGTGAGAGGCTGGGATGGGACCCAGCCAGGACACAAACTGGCCCACAGGGATATTCCATGCTGTAGGACTTCATGATCAGCAATAAAATCTCAGCAAAAGGCAGAGGAAAGAGGCAGGGGGTGTTCATTCATGGTTATGACATTTGTATTCCCAAGCAACCATTCCATGTGTAGAGGCCTTGCTTTCCAGGAGGCAGCTGGACATCTGCCTGCCAATGCCAAGTCATGAATGTCCTCCCCTTTTTGCTTTCCTTGTGTGCAGTTTTTGCTTTCCCTCTTAAACTGTCATTATCCCAACCGATCCGTCTCCTCACTTTCCTTCTGCTTTCTCCCCCTCCTGCAGGACAGGGGAGGGAGCAAGTGGCTGGATGGGCATTTGCTGGCCAGAGTCAACCCACCACACTGTGCCATCAGCCTTCCCTTAGATTAGGGGCCTTTTCTGTATGAGCAAATAAGAATTTGCATTTCTAAATATTACAATCATAAAAAGGGATAGAAATCAGAAGAGTAAGAAACTTTGGACTTCAGATTTTTACGGTACAAATGGATGCTATTAGAAGGGCAGTGACATTACTGACTGCAGATCTGGAAAATGAGGTACGGCTTCAGAAAGCAGAGGCTCTGCTCATCTCTGAGCACAGCCACGATGTTCTGCTGGCTGGACAGTCTCTAGCAGTCATGTAAAATAAGAGATGGATGTTAACTGTTGAGCCTAATTTTCATGGTTCTCTCTGACAGGCTCTAAAAAAGAGAGAGATGTTTTTAAAAAAGCCCGTAAGAAGCTGGGACTCGAGGATAAGTTTGATCCGACAGCACCGACACCACGGGAAGTCGAACAGAAGCCTGACATCTCAGGGAAGTTCAAGGTCTCTGGGCCTTTACAAGTCGGCAAAGACCTCAGTCTAATTCTGGTTCTTGAAAACTTGCAGTCTGATGCTAAGAAGGTTCATATAAATATGACTGCTTGGAGCACCGTGTACACTAGAAGACCAGTTCATGGGATCTGGAAGGACTCCAAATCTATCACACTGTCTCCTAAAGAAGGTAATACTTCAAATAACTTTTAACCATAATAGTATAACTGTCCTATCAGTAAATGGGCATTAGAAGCTGGTGCACTTGAGGGAAAAAAAGCTCCAACACTGCAATCCTGAATTTCTACATGGAAAAGGCTAAAAAAAAAAAATAATTACATTGCACTTATAAACATACTAAAAAGGCATATTTCACATCATCGTTTCCTTTAGTACTGTTCACATCTTGGAAAGCCTCTCTCAGGAGTGAAAGGAAGACAGTGAGTAAACATGAAGTTTTGTTTAAAAAAAATTGCATTAAAGATAAGGACAACATAAAAGTGTAGGCATCAACTCCAACTAAATGTGTTCTGCTCAATTATGAGGAGCCTTATCAAAAGGTAATAGAACACAGGTAACAGCAGAAACAAGAAACCTGATCCATTAGCATAGAATAGAATTAAAGTTGCAAGGAATGGAAATTGCTGAAATATCCTGCTAAGCTTCACAGGAAATAAAGTTTGTACTAAGGAATTGTTGAGGAGTAAAGGACCTAACATTTTTCTAAATTATTTTCAGATTAATTTGATAACCTCATGGAAGAAATTCTCTACCTAAATATGAGTATTGTGGGAAAGATTAACTTAAGTTACCATCAGGAGCTTGGGATAATAGATATATCAGCATCTCTGAAGTGAGCTGAAAGACCATTGATTCACAACTGATACTATATTATATTAATCTTGGGCTTTGAGTCACTAGTGAGAAGCAGAAATAATGTTTCATTTCTTTAATGTGTAATTTGACTTCTGGAGTTGGGATCCAGAATCTTTCCCAAAGCATTAGGAATTGGATTCTCGGTGAAGAGTGAGTTCATATGCCTAATTGCATCAAAGCCCGCAGGCAGAAGAGATTCCTTGATTTGAATTACCACTTGTAAATGACTGTACAAACACATGATAATAAAAAGCAGATAGGGCTAGGGAAGATAAAAGAAACATAAAGATGTCATTCGGACCATCACAGTATATCATGAGTAAACAGGATGATAAGGCCTATCAGAGTGTATTCCATAACAGATGGGGTGGCACTGGTAAACTCCTTAAATCCCAGCCTTCCTATCTTTCAGAGCAATTAGAAGGAAAACAAGCCAGGCAACATAGTAGTAGGGAATGAAGGCGGGATAACATTGAAGAAATTACTCTCCCTCTACAGCAAACTGATAGATGCACTGAGTCTGGCAGTGATGGCTGAAGGCCTTCCTAGTCCCAGACACAGCATAAAAGTAAAATATTAATACTAGGTATGAAACTATGTAGGCTTATAAAAGCATGTAATTATTCCTTTTTTTTCTTTACCTTCCAGAGAAACAATTTCCCATCAAAATACCATACACTGAATATCAACAGCAACTAACTACAGACAACACGATCCAGGTAACAGCTTTATGTCACGTAGAAGGTGGGATTCAAGTGCTAGTACAAAGAGACATCACCCTCGACAGTCCTACCATCGACATACAGGTAACTTGTTTTTCCCTTTACTTTAAGTACAGTGGCAGACAAAAGGGAAAATGAACCCTCATAAGCACTTTCTTCCCCAAAAGAGAGGTTCTGCTCACATTCTGCCATGGTTCATCACACCCTCTCTTAATACCTCCTCTTCTGATGACTGAGAAGACTCTGATAGAAAAGAATAACTAGAACCTGACTTTTCAACCTTTTTCTTTGTGCAGGTACTTGGTGAAGCAAAAGTGAATAAAGAAGTGGATGTGGAAGTGATATTTACCAATCCCATTGATGCAGAAGTGACAAATTGTGTGCTTCTTGTAGAAGGCAGTGACCTGCTCAGAGGAATCCTTAAGATAGAGTAAGTACAAGAAATGCCTCCTTCCTGCTATTGAAGATATGTGAGCAAGAACCTATGCATGGATGACTTGGAACCAAACAGTGCAATAAGAAAGCATTTTCTTTTTGCTGTGACTTAGGAGGCCAGTCAATGTCACATCTTATAATGAAGCACACAGCTCTGAACCAGCTCTTCATCTAACTTAGGCTTTGGCCCCATTGTTTGGGAGGGCAGATAATTGCTGTCATAATTGGACAGAACTTGTTTTCCTGCCTATCTAGCAAGACTCCACAGTTCCAGCAAAAAAATATGCACTTAGCTATGCAGTAAATTTTGCTAAGGCTGTCTATGCTGCTACAAGCCAGACGGGCTGAATGCTCCTGTCCTGGACATGGGGCCAACAGCAGGATACATGACTGTTTCTGCCCATACTGTACCCAAATTATAGCAGTATTATAACTGGGAGGTTTTTTCCCCACTTTATTAAATGGGCTGCCAGGTGCCAATCTGGGAGTTACATCAAACAGGTAGACATACCTGTGAAAAGCAGATGCACTGGTATCACGGCTTTGGGAACAAAAACGAACACAGATATTTAGACACAGGTTGTAATCTCAAAGGGTGGGACCTCTGAAAAGAACATCTCAAGTACACTCCGTGCATAGCTATTCCAGACACAATAAATCACAACTAAGGAGGATAGCTTTTGAAGAACCAACTAAACCATGACTAGCAGCTACTCCTTAAATGACTGAATTCACTTTACTGAGGCCTGGAACTTGTACACAGCTGAAATCCACAAGGCAGGCAGGAAGAGACTAGGAAAAGTGGTAAATATTACAATAAAAGTTTGAGTTGGATTCAGTTTTTTAATTAAAGAAAGAAGTTTTCCAAAACAAGACCTACAGGTACACTGATTTTTCAAGCTCTGCTTTCTGAACCCTACAAAATAGGTATCTTAGGAGTTTAATAAACAGAGTCAAGAAACTATGAGATGGTGGATGGGAAGACTGCAACGGAATAGGTTCCTATTGTTAGGTTTTGATGATTTTGTATCTTTTTCTGCTTTTTATCCTTCAGTATTTCACACCTGAAACAGAAAGGTTAGATTTTCACACCTTCCCCTACTTTGTACATGTGTATCACACAAATTTGGACATATGCTAGCAAATGGAGTTATTTCTAAAAAAAATGCCTGGGAATTGGGATTGTGCTCTTTAACTGAACACACACATACACAAACAAACATACACAGCAACTTAACATTGCTATTTGCACTTGAGTAATTAGGAACAGTATATCCCATAATTTATAAGCACTCCAGAGGGAATTTAGCAACCCCATGTTGTCTGCTCCATACAACTTTATCCTTAGGCGAGACAAGACAATATGACAGGGTAAGGCTGTTTGGGAAACCCACAAACATGAATTTCCAAGAATTACAAAATATACTGGCATAAAAAGTTTTGACTTCTGTACAGAATTTCCTACCCTGTAAACATTGAGACTTTCCGGGTGCTATAATCTATTCTAATTCAGGAGTTTGCATTATTATTCTTTGTGGTCTCAGAATATTGGGTTTTTTAATAATTCAACATGTGCTTTACATCCTCTGTTTCACACAAAGTTTTCTCTCATGCATTACTAGTATGTCCCCCTTTATCTGGGTCACTGCATAATGTATTTGTGAGAGATCTTCATGTATGGGGTTGAGTATTTAAATACCTATCAGATAACCAAGTCTGCCATGGTCTTTTCATGGCCATCCCACACTGAACTGATAGGAATTCTGACTTAAGATGGGAGATGGTTAGTGAAGAAGCTCAAGCATGATGCATAAGACTGTTTTCAGCTTACATTTTCCCCTTTGCTTCCTATCTTTAGAGTACCACCACTGAAAGCCGGTGACGTATCCAGTACGAAGTTTAAACTTACCCCTTTTGAGACGGGTCCCAAACATCTAGTTGTTAATTTCTCCTGTGATAAATTTGCAAACGTCAAGACCTTTAAGATGGTAAATGTGGTTGACTAACATGAAGATACACAACGAATGGCCTATGTGTGTATAAATTGAACAACACGTCATAAGGAATCTTGTATAAGAAAGCAATGACAAAATTAGCAAAACAAAATCCTCACTTCCTGTGATAAGGGGTTATCAACTTCATATAATTAAATTTTACATTGTAATTTTAAATAAACTGAGGAATAGTTGATTCTTCCAATTACTGGTGCGTGTCTTTGTTATTAAAAAGAGCATCTTATCTTCTGTTCAGAGACTGTTTGACTTTCATCTGGTTTTCTTTGGAAATTATTCTTTCTGTCTCCAGATGTCTCAACACAAACATTCATCAACCCATTTTGACCCATTCAAAGCCTTATACAGTGGACCTTCAAAGCAGCATTTCTCCTTACTGCAACTGTGAAAGCAGCCAGCATGAGTTGCATGATTTATATCATTTGGCTTTGTCTTTTTTACTGCAAAGTCTGTCCTGATATTTCCTTTTTTGGTAAATCACAGTGACCAAACGAGGCATAAGAAAGGTTCAAAAGGAATTTGGGTAGTGTCCAATTTGAGAGGCATTTGACAAACACATTGAGATAATTGCACAGCTCAACATCCATTATATTTTTGCACGCTGGTATTTTACACTTGCTGAAAATCTTCCTCAGGAATCAAAGGGAGGGTAATCTTAAATCTAAGGGTATTTTAACTGGAGAAGAGTGGGGAATTCTTCAGTGTGGATTGTGTGTCAGGAAGTCATCTTTCAGAGTTCAAGTTTAGCCAAGCTTACTTAAACCCTTTATGGGAGGGTTGGTACAGGCCCAAAGCTGGGTTCCAGGAACCAGTGAGCTAGGTGTAGTCCAGAGTGAGATCCTTGTGTAATTGTACACAAGTCAATCCCTGACTGAAAATAATTGTTTTGGTGAAGTGAATGGGAAGTAAAGCTTGTGCTATATTGCAGTTTGTACTGCCGGGCCAGGAAGCCATTAACATCTTCACAAGTGCCTGGAGCCAGCTCTGTGCCCTCCTGCCCCCTTCCACCACACAGCACAGGGTACCTGTGACTTGCCATAGCGACTCCTTGCTCTTACATGAGCAGCCCACACTCACATTGGCCATAAACACTTTTTGTCCTCATAGCCTGCATGATTGCAGTAGGTGGGCATTTGCAGCCACCTAGTTTTCCACTTGCATGATGTTGGTATGAAACCACACTGGACACATGAAGAGATGAGCTACAGCAAGGACATACAAGTCACCCACAGTGGTACCCTCTCTTTTTCACCTAACGTTCCTCAAGGCTCACCAGAGCCAGGAGCTCTCATCATGTAGACCAAACAATAGAAGTTCAAGCTCAAGCACAGTCTTGGATTTAGAAGGTGGATAGAGCTTTAATGCCTTCTCTTTACACCTCATGTCTGGGTGAAAACAACCAGAGTATGCTAAAGTCAAGTGAATTGCACTAGCTGAAATGAGAAGCTTGTAAACTGGATCTCTACGGGAACTGAAAGGAAGGCAACACCCTTTCCCTGCAACACTTCACACACACAAGTTAATCTGTCTAATTAAGCATGTGCCTACTTGGATACGGACTCAGAGAAGGGATTCTGCCCGGTTTTACGTGGAACCTATATTGATCTCCTCTTTCTAGTAAAGAGTAGCAACAACACAAGCGTAAGGTGCGATATAGTTACCCGAGGATACAACAGCATACTTGAACAACAGACAAAATTATTAAGGAGATGAAGAGGGGAGGGAGGGAAGGTGTTTGGTTTTATTTTTCTGAAAGTCAGCAAACTGCACTGCCAGTTCAACAAAGGGGAAAGGAGGAACCAAATATTTTGAACCCTTTTGGATGATGGGTGGGTGGAATTGGGCTAGGAAAAACACCTGTGACAATGTTAAGTCCTTAGTCACTTAGGAACCATGACCGCTGCATTCCAAAGGAATTACAAAAGCAGCTGCTGATGCTTCTCTGCGGTGAAGGTGCGACTGGCAGGTGCCGGGCTGGGATGTAGGCCAGTCTGAGAGAGGTTCTGGTGGCTTGGTGAACACCACTGTGGGTGTGACATCCAGAGGTAAAGGAGGTGGTTGCAGCCAAGACAGAAAAAGTGTTCATAGATTTAATTACTTATGCGAGTAGCAAGGAAGAAGAAAGGCAATAGTCATACTCCAGAGGGAGCAATGTGTAACATCTGAAGCAATCACTGTAAGTACTGAACACCTGAACTTAAGAACTGGTCGATGCGGTTTGTCACTAGGGCTGTGTGTGAAGACCAGGTAACATCAGAGGCTTGTGGCTCTTATGGTTTCCAAGGAATATGAATTAAGGAAAAGAGAAAAAGGCCAAGTCAAGTAGCTCTGAACAGCAATCAAATCCATTTGAGGAGATTCCTGGAACAAGTTTTGGCAGCCTGAACATCCTGGAAACTTCCAAGAGGAGGAAGGACCTCTGAATTACAATGTAAGTCGAGATACACCATTCCATATATACTACTGCCAAATGGGAAGTTTCAGTGTATTCCTTTCAGGACAGGACTAACAGTGATGTCATATAAGTACTTTTTTAGTCTTTCTGCTATCAAAACAAAGTTTCTAAAAAAAGGCAGAAGTAATGAAATTTTCTGGTAATAAATCAACCTTAGAAACAGCTGTTGGAATTTAATTTCTGCTGCTTTTTCAGGTCTGTGGGGTGTTTATTTCCTGAAATTAAAACTTAAAATTCAGGCTAATATACTTTTTAAGTCTTTACGGGGTGCTAAAGCAAGGTCACTGGATCTGTGGAATCTTAAACAGATAAATATTCCTCCCAACAGCAACGTCACTTTATTACCTGTACACTTTTAAGCAAGGGTACAAAAATAAAGAGAAACATATTTACAGTTGTGTACACAGATTTAGAGTTTGCGCTGATAAAAACTACTCATGGCTAATAGTTTGGGAGGGGAGTGAAATAGAACTTTTGCTGAAACAGTAGAATGCAGCTGACTAACACAACAGGTAAACACAGCATTTGTTTCTGATGGAAGTTTATAATTTCCCAGAAGTCAGGGGGTGTTGGAGAAAGTTTGAGACCCCAAAAGCTTCCTCCAAAACCAATTCACAGCATACCAGAAGTGACATTAACCAATCTGGAAGTTAAGTAATCAGGAAATG
Organism: Thinocorus orbignyianus; assembly: GCA_013400375.1. NCBI lineage: Eukaryota > Metazoa > Chordata > Aves > Ciconiiformes > Thinocoridae > Thinocorus > Thinocorus orbignyianus. The sequence continues at coordinate 1,037,985 of VXBW01007184.1, forward strand.
CTCCTTTTTCCTTCATATGGCTGTTATGTCCCACCATACTCCCTGTTTCCTCATCCTTAAAGATAACTTATTCGCGGCACACCTATTATCCTTTGTAGGAAGTTCTTTTTGTCTTGGGATTCAAGAGAACGCATTTCCTCTGAGTAAATAATTTTGGTATCTCCTCCCATAATTACACCCACGTTGAGTAGGAACGTTGGCATTAGACATACATATATTATAGGAACCAGTTAATTCATTTGACAAGTCTACAGGTATTAATAACAACTAAGTACGTCTCTCTTCTCTCAAATTTCAGCCGACAGCCTGAAAAGATTACTGGGTTTTTTCTTTTTATGATTAATGGGACTTGGACATCCTTGAAGAACAAAGTAGAAGGTGTATGCAATTCTCATAAACAGAGGGAATGGCAGGTGAGTTCTGTGTGTCATTTGCTTCCCTTGAGCAGGGAAACCCTAACTTTATTCAGGACTGGTTCCTTAAGATACATGCCCTGTAGGTATCTGCTCAGATTTCTTATCTGAAGGAAATTTTATATTGTAATTTGTTCTTGCACTTCATTTTCAGTTTTATTGTTGTCATTGTTATTAAGACCTGTTTGAGAATAATTTTTGAACCAAGTAGAGGATATTGGGGGGGGGGGGGNTAGAAAAGAAATTCCCAGTACTTCAAAAGGCACCATGCAGAACTCCATCTAACCCTCTTATTTTTTAAATGCTATTTCAGAGATGTTTTATGCTTTGTATTAACAAAATTAGTAATCCATCCTAAAGGACCTGTGAGCATAGAGCCTACAGAAAGGAGTTCAAAGATGCATTAAACCATACTAAAGGAAAACAACAGTGATGGTATCTCTGCCTTTTAAAGTTTGAAATGAAGACTATTATTGAACTGGTTGACTGCAAAGGAGGGTTCTCTCTTGTTTAATGATGAAACCCTTTCAGATCAGTTTTTAAAATGTTGCTTTGCAGGAAAAACAGCAGCCTGCTGCAGTTCATTGTTGTCTCCGACAGTCATACTAAAGATTCACTCTTTCAGCCCATCAATGCTCACTTGTTTTACTTTGTGCTTTCAGACTACAAACCAAAAAATTATTTGTCCTTGAATTTAATTATGGCACTTGATTTTTTTTTTTTTTGCATAAGTTAGATTTTATTTTTACTTCTGCTCCAAATATGTAAATTGTAGTTTAATATGCAGCTATATTGTTTCAGATCTGACTTAGCATTTCATTGCTATTTTATATGGTATGAGGTAGACTTGGAAGCTTGTTTGAAGATCCTTGCTGTCATAGTGCCTGGTGCCATGGGCCTTTCCATCCCACTTTTTTTTGTCATTGGTACTGTTTTCTTCTGAATTCTTTTTAAAATGGTGGTGGTTACATCCCCCAACCCCGTCCCATTCCCATTCCTCCAATTACATGTTTGATACTAGCTTTAATAGAAGTGATTTGGAAGAATCGTCACTAAGGTGCTTGCCCTGAGCGTTTGCCAAAACGTGCAGCACAAGGTTCTGGGTGTACTCTGTGGAGTTTCAGGGGGCAGGTGCAAACACAGAGGAGGTGCCTCTCGGGGATCCTGAAGACACAATAACTGCTCAAGTGTGAGACCAGCAATAAAAGATGAACTATAGAAAGGAAAACAGTCTCGCAAGGAAGATGATATGCATACCTACTTGCCAAAAAGTCAGTTTGGCATTTAAGGCATCAAGAACCAATTTATGGGTTTTAAGCCACAGACCATAATAAGAGTCTGTGTGCATACTCAATACTGGAGAACTCCAAGCACACTGTAAGTCATCAGAATTCCTCCAGGACATGAAGGCAGTGCCTGCTCAAGCAGGAATCCTAGTGGTCCAGCTGTCACTTTGGATAGAACTAAATTTAGACTGTTTCCTTTGTCAAAAGCTCCAATTTCTGTCTGAAATACCTCTTGATCATTCATATAAGATAGATGTCCTCTCACTATGTAACTTTCCCTACTGTAAGCCAAATGGCATCAGGATGTAAGCAGGAAAGATGTCCTAATAGCTGCCTCTGAGATCCTAAATATATATGTATATGTGTAGAAGGAGTACAAGCCACTTTATTTGGTGCCAACCATAAAATGACACTGATTTTTCCCATGTAAATATTTAAGTCCAGTGACAAAACAGCATCCAGCACTGCACAGGATTATCTAAATCCTTGGTGCATGACAGCCCTGTAAGAAGATCCAAGCAAAAATTTCTATTATTGACCACTAGATTTAATCAATTTAATGGAGCATCTGCTTTTTAGTTGTCTGTCCTCAGGTAAAAGATAATTGCTCTTAGCGACCTCATCATGCCATTTACCAGCAAATTACTTCCTTCCATGCTGCTTCTTTACGTCTTTTCTCCTGTTTCACAGATCTGACACCAACACATATCAGCTGGCAGCCATCACTGAACGCGAGCGCACATCATACTGACAAATATGCCAACACCGAATTGACTGTGAGGCGAGGACTAGGCTTCACTATTTCCCTGTACTTCAACAGACCAAGGCAGAACGGGGAGAGCCTAGCATTTATCACTGAAATAGGTAATGCTCCCTTAGCTTAACCTATGTTCTCATAGAACCATCACCTTCATCCCCTGTAGTTCCCCCCTTATTCTATTTAGGGATGCAATTTTTCTTCACATATTTTTAACGCTTCCCCACCACCACCACCACCAATGTGCTCATTTCAAGTGTGAAGTTAATATTGAATCCCCACTCTGGAATGGAAACCAATTGCCCCTTCTTTCTGGCAGGACCATCCCCCTCAGAATCCCACCGTACAAAGGCTGTATTTAGGCTCTCTGAGGCGGGGCCAAGCGGCTGGACTGCTGTCCAGGGGACCAGTGAGTCTGGCTACACCAATTTTACAATCACCAGCCCAGCCAATGCTGTCATTGGACGGTACAATCTCACCCTTCAGGTGACCTCAGGGAACAAGATCTTCTCCAGATTCCTGGGGCAGTTTGTGTTACTCTTCAACCCTTGGTGCCCAGGTAAGTACCAATGCCTTCGCTCTTGAATGTAACTGACCCGTTTGCTTTCATATCTGTGCAGGGAGCTTGCTCCCTCAGGCTGTGCCCTTGGGTCAGCAGTGGCAGGAATCTCAGCTATCTCTTCAGAAATCTGGTTTTACTTCACTAAAAAACTGCTGCTGAACCTGCCCTCCCCCTGCTTTCATTGTAATGATGGTGTGAAATCACAGGCTCTTTCTTCAGGACCAAGCAGATCACCCTTTTCTGTAGATGAGGGCTGACAGACTTTCATAAGTGCACATACTTCTCAGAAGTTGAAGCAAGCATACACTTGACTTGCACCTAAATCCAAGCAAGACTGCTCTTGCAGATGTTGCCTGCAAAGACAACAGGTCAACTAACTTTATATAAAGTGGAGGGCTAGTGGGAAGCAGACTGGCATTTCCCACATCTTTCATTGTGGGTTGAAAAAAAGACATCTCTTGCTGCTCCATTTTCTATTTCTGCAGCTTCAGCACGTTCAGAAGAAGTGCTATTTCCTAAACTCAGATTTTGCAAATAATGTGGTAGTCCAGAAACTTAGATTAGTCTTAAAACATGCCACTCTAGAATCAAGGGAGTTCTTAGCCAGCTAAGTGACTAAACAGCTTATGAAAGAAAAGTAACCACAATCATCCACTATTTTCTTCTGTGACCATATGTGAGTTTAGAATCACTAACAAATATGTCAAGAGCCTAGATGAAAAAAGCCGTTAATTAGCTCAGGATGTGTGGGAAGACAGAAATAATTATAAAAATATGTTCAGGAAACTCGGACTGTCTCCACATAGACTGTCCTGAGGGAAAAAACTTCCCAGAACCTCCTGAAAGATCACTTGTGATGTAATTTCTAATTGATGGAAACCACACTGCAGGGACTGAAATATTTGAGAGCTCCTGAACTGGAACATCACAGTAGCAGTGGGACTCAGGAGACCAAACAAATTATTCTCAAATGAAAGCTAAGAAAAATTAAGCTGCGCTGTTCCAGTCTAAAACTAATGACTTTGCAGAAGAACCCCCCAGATTTCTCAGATGATGCAATGACCACAGCCAAACAAAAGGGAGTATCCTGAATAAGCTTCTGCATAGTGGAATAGCTCCCTGATCCTGACAAAGAGGAACAAACTAAGTTTGAGGGTACATTACCGCTATGGTAAGTGTCAGAGCAGAAGGGAAAGAGAAAATTCATTTACTCAGTGGAGGATAAATGTCAGATCAGGTCTGCAGATATGGTTCCACATATCTATCCAAGAGCTTATTCATTAAACTGGAAAATGCAGGAATTAATTGATTAACTGTAATATCAGTAAAAGAATTACAATCAAGGAAACAATCAGGACTAGAGATGAAAGAAAAAGGGTTGGAGAAAACCTACTAGTGGATCCTCGAGCGTCATCTGAAAAAAAGCACTCTAATCAAACGGTTCATTATTGACGTTGAGTGGCATTGTCCATACACAGGTGGGCTGGGATACCACATAGAAATAACTGACCGTGGAGAGTGGAGTAGTTCAGAAGGAATAAGATATAATAATAAAAAAGAAAAGACCATATATTTAGCAAGAAATTACAGTAATTCAATGGCAGACTTGCCAGCTGGAATTCGTGAAGAATGTGAAAAGTAGTTGTTAATCAAAGAATAAGAACCAAAGTGAAATGGCCCTGAAAAAGACAAATGCAATCTTAAACTGTCTAAGAGGAAACAGTTACTCAGATTTAAATATTAGTGCCATTGTACAAAGTGACAAGAATTTTCTTTTAGTTAATCTTTCCTGACCAGGAATTGTGATTAGAACATGCTCAGTGAAGGGTTACTAGAATAACTGAGCACATGAAAAGCCCTTTGGACAAGAGAAAATTTCTATTTGAGCAAGCTGGTAGCAATTAGTTTCAGAGGTCACATGTCTGAAATAAGTACAGAATTTAGACACAGAAAATATTGACTTTACCATTATGGTAACAAACAAATATTCTTCTGAATTCACTAATGTATTTGTTTCAAACCTGTCAATGACACAAAAGTGATGTTTTGACATTAATAAAAAAATCTCTTAATGACATATAAAGAGAAATCTAATATACTTGCAAGCCAGCCTCTGATAATAATGCATTACATTCCAATGCTATTGAAGAAATGTACAGTTAACTACTAGAATAAAGAGTGCTAAACATTAATTACATGAATGACCATACACTGTTTATCTACAGCTCAGAAGTGAAAGTGTCAATTGTAAAGTTTTAGGGGATAAAAGGATACGAATGTCTGAGAACTGTATAGAATGTATCTTTTTCCCTAGATGTCTGATACCTGTCACTTGTTTCAGTGCAAAAGATTATATGAAGAAATTAGTAGAAGGTCATCTACATTATAAAGCATACTGACATGTTGATTAAAAACTATCAACAGAAACTTACGTCCTGGTTGCTTTTCACTATGCCAGGATAAACTTAACTCCAGAATGAGATGATAACTTTGTATATTTGTATTAAAGTGAACTAATTTAATAAAGAATCAGGTCTATAGTGGTCTGTCTTTCTATGACTGTCCAAATAGAGGACTATTGTGGCCGATTGCATTTTTTCTTCTTTGTCTGCTGAGAGTAACAGAAGTGGCTGTTACTATTCAGTCATACTTGAAGAGATTTGTTGCGGTGTGCTGTGAGGTTTTTTTCCTCCTTTTAAACTAATGTTAATTTTGCTCCGAGTTACTGCTAGGAATAGCATTGTTATAAAGTCTAAGTATACTTACTCAAAGAACTGGATCCATCATGTTATAATTATGAGCATATGAATCTTGGAAAAAAAAGATGTTCTTCAAGTGACTACAGAAGGACATTTAGATCACTCAGAATCATAAACTTGTAATAGTAGGTGAATTTTAAGCAATTTTCTAGTCCCACACCATGCTCCTAAGGCAGGTTCAGTTTCACACTTAGGTCATTCCTGACAGATCTGGAATTCCTTCTTAATGACCAGCCACAAGGGTAGCTCCAGTACCTCCCTCTGCAATTCACTCCAGTAAAACACAAGCCTTTCTATTAAATTTTTTTCCTATTAACCAACCAAATCTTTTTTGCTTTGATTTCAGCTTATAACTTCTCATCCTACAAACAGACACCGAGAACCAACTTCCTCTTCCCCTACCCCATCCTCTTCACTAAAATTTCTGGCATTGATGACAATGCTTGCCCTATTCCTCACAGCCATTTTTTTTTTTCTATCTCATAATTTGGAATTAATTCATAAGTTGTATTTTCCAGTATTGCTGAGCATTCTCAGTGGTCCTCTCACTATTTCCAACTGGTCCACAACTTTAAGTGCAGCATCTGGAACTGCACACAGTTCTCCAGGCCCATGTTGGCCCAAAAACTTGGGAATCTACAATGATGCTATTAAAAAAAAAAAGTGTGGACAGCCGTGAGAAAAATACTTATGTGATATAACTTTTAAAATACATTACACAATCTTTTTATTTGCAGGAAGGAAAGGAGGGGAAGTTCCTATAGGAAAGTGAAGAAGTTGACTCAATAAAACAGAAAAGCTGATTTATATATATATATATATCTATATATCTATATATACACATACACACATATTTCGCAAAATCCTGAAGCTTTCAGAAAATAATTTTAAATATTATGAAATTAAACACAGTGCTAAATAAATGTGGGTACCTGAAGAGTGAACAAAACAACCTAAACATCTGTGGGAAGCCAGTGCTTCCATTGCAGTGATTTCCCGTGCCGCAGACTAGGGAAACCAACGAAAAACTGAGAACTTCAGAGTAGCTGAAAATAAAGAGGATGGTGGAGCGGGTTATCCCAATGACATTTCTGATAGCACTTTGGATCAGGCAAGTACAGATCTTTATTTAGGAATCTTAAAACAAGACAAACACAACCAGAAAACAGAAAGATGTCATCTGTGTGATTCTTTTCAAATGTCTACTCTAGTTACCCTGAGAAAGCAGAGTAACCCAGTGAGCTACCCTGGACTTTCCTCAATCTTCCTAACAAAAATACAGTTTACAGACAGGGAACATTTAGATAACACACAAAAATACAGGAAGGCTGTATTAAAATAAGGAGGAAAAAAGTTGAAATGATATAATGATGAACTGATTCTGCCCCAGCCACATATAATAACAGGCTTTTTCACTGAACTGCACATGTTCAGGAAGCTACAGCAATGAGTTTTCCAAATAGTTTTCCCCTTGCTAAATCAAGATATAAATGTTTTTGGAAGTCTACTGGTATTCCCAGATTTAAGTGTAAAAGCATGTGCAACTTGGTTTTCAGCTGATGCTGTGTACATGGCTAATGAGAATGAGAAGCAAGAATATGTTCTAAATGAAAATGGAATAATCTTTGTGGGCAACGCAAAGTACATTGAAGCAAGAGGATGGTACTATGGGCAGGTAAGCCATAAGGATTTCATTTGGGCTCCTATTCTGTCTCCAATAGCATTCTCTCTTATCATTATTTGCCTCTCCGAGAGGCAAGCCTGTTTATATGAAAACTGAACAAACCTGGCTAGGCTTTTTTGTGGCTCACTCAGTAATAGGACTTTGGTGAGAGAGAAGGCTCAGCACAGCACCACAGCCAAGAAGACTGACTTCTACATGTGCTAGAAGCTCGTGGTACAAACACCAACCTGGTCTGTGACCAAAGCATACACAGTACAAGTGACAATACACTTGTGCGTCTTCAACACAACTACTATTTTTCTAATGCAGTTACAGAGAGCCAGAACTGACATCCACCTAGAATTATAGAATGGTCTGGGAGGAACCTTTACAGATTATCTAGTCCAACCCCCCTGCAACAAACAGGGAGGGATATCTTCAACTAAATCAGGTTGATCAGAGCCCCATCCACCCTATCCACCCTGATCTTGAATGTTTCCAGGGATACAACTCAAGAATCTAATAGCTACAGCCAGGACAAGCTTGGCAGTTTTAGGTTTACTGCAGTCATCCCTTCTGATGGCATCCTGACAGATTTTTTATTTCAATTAGTTAGCCCCATCTTTAGCCAATATCGCAGTGTAAATTGCACACTACTGTCTTTGTGCCTCAGTGTCCTTATCACAGTCAGGGTGCAATACCTTAGGAAGGAGGAACTGCAGTAGAATCTCCTCTAGCTATGTTTGTGAAACTATCTATTTCATTAAAAAATTATCTTATCTGATCACAGTTTCAAGATCACCTCCTCAACATCTGTCTCACCATGCTTGATCTGAGCCTGTACTATCGTCAGGATGCAGCCATGGATGTATCCCGAAGAGGAGATCCTAAATATGTGGGGCGAGTAATCAGTTCTATGGTAAGAAAAGGACAACTTAATCTGAATTCCACATGCGTAAGCAGAAAGCGTTAGTTATACGTCTGAGATTCAGCCACCTGCACCTTAAGCTACATAATTAACTGGAAACGGTGCAGTACACGCCATTGATTTTGTGCATTCTGTCCATTGGTCTATTTTTAGATCAATGGAAATGATAATGATAATGGAGTTCTCCTGGGGAAGTGGCAAGGAAGTTTTCATTCACATGAGAACCCATCCAGGTGGGATGGCAGCGTGGTCATCCTCCAGAAGTGGCGTCAGGACAACTACAAGCCTGTTCAGTACGGCCAGTGCTGGGTTTTCGCAGGCGTGATGTGTACAGGTAAGCTTTAAGAACAGAGAACTGTGGTGAAATGCAGGTATCTGTGACCTCTGGTTTTGTCTAAGCTACAAAAGCAATTCCTTCTACAAGAGGAACAGTGCCCTGAAGACTGCAAATGCTGAAGAATCACAAAATGTTTGGACACTTAACTTTGTTTCTCAGGTATTTGTAATCACTGCACTAAAGCTGTGTGTGGTTTTCTTGTTTGTGTATATTTGTTGTGGGTTTGTTTGTATATTTTTTTTAATATTTCAGTACTGAGGTGCTTGGGCATTCCAACTCGTTTGGTTTCAAACTTTAACTCTGCCCATGATGTGGATAGAAACCTGAGTATTGATAAGTACTACGACACCTCTGGAAAGAGTCTTAATATCGGCAAGGATTCCACGTGGTAAATACAATTTTTCACATTTCACTGATAATTAGAGAGAGGATTTGTGAGACTTAAAAACATGAACAGCATTAGTAAAAAAGCAAGTGAGCAGACAACATTGAATACAAACATCTAAATGAATATGCTAGAGATCCATTTGGAAAGAAAACATACTTCATGCTTTTGAGATAGCAGTTACTTCAAGCAACCGACCAGCCCAATATTTTGCAGTCCCTGGCCTCAAACCAGTTGCAACTCTCTTTAAAAAGTATGTTTCCATTGACAATATACCAGTTCCCAAGGCTGCTTTAATTAAACAGGACAAAAGAGATTCAGAGAATAAGATGACAAAAAAGCCATGAAACCCAGTGGTCTCAATATAACATCTAATTCAGAAAGTCCCCAATTCTCTGAGTGGGAAAAATCGTAGAGTATATCAGGGAGAGGGTCATTCTACTCTCTTTTCTAAACGTCTGCTCCTGCTCACTACTATAGACAGAGTATTGGACTTTATGACGATTTTATCTGACCCAACGTAGCTATTTTCAGTTTCTATTTAAACAAAGCATTTCCCCACGTATGTGGGGTACTGAACATAATCACTAAGTGTTGCCTATGTCCACAGCTTAAATCTTTCACTTATAGTTCATATTGCTCCCAAATCAAGCTGCTGACACCTATAATCCCCTCGTCCCTGCCCTGAGGTCTACACCCCAAAAGCAAGCCTATCCTATGAACCTATCCTCTGAAAGATGTAGTGAGTTGCTGTAACTAGACAGCTCCTGTCACATCTCGGAGAATCTAAAAAACAGGATTTCTTACTCCTTTAGAATTGGAAGTTCATATAACTCTACACATTGTTCTTTGTCTCCAGGGATTATCACGTCTGGAATGAGAGTTGGTTTGTTCGCCCTGACCTGGGAACAGCATACAATGGGTGGCAGGTTTTAGATGCGACTCCACAAGAACAAAGCAAAGGTAAGGTCTTAGTAAGACTTAAAATGCCTTCTCCAAACTGAGCATGACTAAAAGTTTGACCTTTTTCTCCCCCACATTTTAGGAATATTTCAGTGTGGCCCCGCATCTGTCAGAGCCATCAAAGAAGGTGATGTCAACTTGGATTATGACACCTTATTTGTGTATACGGAGGTGAATGCCGATTGCAACAGATGGATTGTATACAAGGATGGAACAAAGAAAAGAGTCTATTGTGATACTGAAATAATTGGCAGGTTTATCAGTACCAAAGCTGTGGGCAGCAATTCCCGTGTGGATATCACATGTAATTACAAATATCCAGAAGGTAAAGGAATTATCAGACTATTCTCCTTGTTATTGCATCCTAAACAAGTGCCTCATATTTCATCTTAGTGACTTACCTTCTTACTTGTGTTTATTACTCTCCTGTGAAAAACCTGAACCGAGGCCTAAACAATATGGGGAACTTTGAGGTGTTCCATATTTCTGGGTGATGCAGAGCTGACGTCCTGTGTCACTCTGAAAGCCTTCACTCCAAAGAGGCACAATGGCACTAAAAAGACTGATTTTACTTGGTTCTCTCCTTTGCCCAGGTTCTTCTGAGGAAAGACAAGTTTATAAAAAGGCCTTGTCAAAGATATTTGGATCAAACATCACAGAAGGACGCACAGAATCTGCAAGTGAAAGACCATCAGAGCCAATGAGAAACCCTGGGATCACCGGGAAATTCAAGCTGGCTGAACCTCCAGTGTTTGGCAAAGACATTACCCTGCTCTTAATGCTCAGTAACCTGTCTACTGACTGCAAGACTGTGAAGGTGGACATGAGTGCATCAACTGTCCTGTACACAAGGAGAACTGTGACAGAGATCCTGAAGGCAACCACTTCTGTGGATCTGGGTTCTAAACAAGGTAACTTTCAACATCCCTAAGGAGCAAGTATAGCCCTTGTCTTAGCCACACAAAGGCAACTTGAAGTACGAAACATCAGTATCGTACCTACATCAGCCTTGTAGCTCATCCACTTGGTCCATCTCTTAATAGCATTGTTTATGGCTACATTTTACAAGATTTCCTCCCAGTCACCCGCCCCAAAAACTTTCCCTAGTTCAATCAGGAATTGAAGGTCCCATGAAAGATTTTACAGAAGGCTACATTTAGATTATAGCTCCAGAATCAATGCTGTATGTACGTCTGTGTTGTGTGTATATAGAGACACACACACACATGTGCGTGTCTGTGATGATTATTACATCTATAGGAACACATCTTACACTTTCAACAAATACAAGTCCGACGTATGCTTTTTGGCACTCAATAGGCAATGCTTCAATTGAAGTTAGCTAGGACAAAGGTTAAAAGTTACAGCAAAACTGTCTCTTTGGAAGAGTCAAGGCTATTAAAAACTATTCTGAAGATTGTTTCCGCCCCCCCCAGGGGCTGCAGAGATAAACATTTTTTCCCCCTACACAGCAGAGAAGTTGTAGGATTACAGCAATAAAGCAGCTGACCAGGTAGCTTGAAATGGATTTCTACGAAACTTGACCCAGACTTTCTTCTTGACTGAGGTAAAACAAATAGGATATAAGAAGGGAATAGATAAAAAGGCTTATACTTCTATTTATAAGAAATGCAAAGGGACAGGAATCCAGTGAAATGCAGATGAACAGTTTCCATTAGTTTCAGGCCAAAATCCTGTGTGTGTGTATATATATATGTAAAATACCATAGGGGTCAAATGAGTTAAAGCAGAAAAGGATGACCAGAAGAGAGAGATACACAACCAGGCTCACATAGAAAAAATATAAACAGACTCCAGCTCAATAATTTCAAACCCCCTCACAATAACTGTCATCTTCTTTTTAGCATTCTTTGGCAATGTTATGGTTCCTAAATATATGTCTGAATTCCAGGAAAACACATCCGGTTAAAGATCCCTTATTCTTATTATGGAAAATACCTGACTACTGACAAACGGATCCAAGTTACTGCTCTGTGTGAAGTCATGCACAGGCAGGGGCTGAAGCTGCTGGTGGAGAAGACAATCATTTTAGAGGACACAAACATTATCATTAAGGTAAACAATTCTCTCCTTGATGTCCGAAACAGTCCATTAATTCTAGGACTAGTTTATGCTTGTTTTTCCAACGCTTTAATCCTAATCAGTGATGGGGGGGGAGGAAGAAGCCACTCAGCAACCCAAAGATCAGAGAGGTTTAATGGTTGAGATGTGTCTATACAGTCAGGGCTCTGTTTCACTGAAATTCTGCACCAAAAAAACTATTGTATCCAGCTTGACAGCACTTTTTAATTAATCCAACTCTAGCTTCAAGTATCAGGAAAGGCATTCCAACTGTCAGGGAAATTCACTGCTCCTAGAATGCTCCATTCATCCTCAAAGGCGAGGGATGCTTTACTTACAGTTTGACTAAAGTCTAACTCCAGAAAAGTGTAAAAACAGTGAACAATCAGAAACATGTCTTTGTCATTTAGGTTCCTCGGCGGATTGTAGTGAACAAAGCTGCAACTGTAGAGATCTCCTATGCCAACCCCCTCCCTGAACCCGTGAGCCGCTGTGTGCTACTCGTGACTTTGATGAATCAACAGGTCAAGATAAAGTAAGTGAAAGCTGTAACATTTACTCAGTGCTTCTAACGTGACCAAAAGCATGTCTAGTTTCTCAACCAGACAAAACCCTGGTTGAATTGTCTTCTTCATATTTTCTATTAACAAAAATAAGCGTGCCACTGCATATATATTAGGATTTTGAATCCTCTATCATAGAATCATAGAGTGATTAGAGTCTCCTTCCTGGGAATGCAAATAGGCACATCAAATCCATTTGTCACTGATATTTCTTCTACAGCTTGGCTTTGTGTTTCTATTTTTATATACAGTACCCTGATACTACAAAAATAACTCTGAGCTAAAGCTAATAAGTAAGACTCTGCCATAGCTCCCCTCATTTCAGCCCTCATAAGAAATAGCTCTGTTCTGCTTTACAGTGAGAGAAAATAATGCCTTCTCAAAACGAGCAAAATGTTCTTTTTTCTTTTCCTCTGGACTCTGCTGCTTTATGCATTAAGTTCATATTTTCTGAAGCTTGTTTTATTACAAAGCAACCTGATTTGCCGTGGGTCTGGAAATATTTGGACATAATATCCATAAAAATATGGGAAACATTATTCCAGTGAAAGACTACGCCATTTTAGGCCAAAATGGATATGAACCAAGCAGGCATCAGACAGAGCACTGACCTCCGGCATCAGAGCTTTCCTGTTCTGAGTTTGTGTCAACAATCCGAGCTTGTACCAGTCCTGACACGGAGGCATGAGGTAGCACATCTCACTTCCATCAGTCCACTCAAAAGTAAATGAAGATGGTACTATCTTTTCTCATTTCTTAGTCTTCACAAAGCCTCAAAGCCTAAGTAATTCTCAAAAACCAAGGCTGGGTCTCAAACAAGTGTTGATGCCCTAGCTATCATACAGTTCTGCTTCTTGGGAATCTTAAGAAACAATAATGCAAGTCTGAATTAATTGATTTTTAATTATTTTTTTAGTCTGGCACAACTGGCACCGAGGGAGAGATCAAAAATTTACTTTGAATTCACACCTCGCAGGACTGGGCCCTTACAGCTGCAAGTAGACTTCTCTTGTGACAAGTTTTCCCATGTCAAGGGGTTTGTAACCCTTGCAGTAGCACCCGCATAATGTGATGGAATCGATCACAATTTCAGCATTAACATGGCAAGATGTTCTCCTCCATCAAGGGACTGCAAAGACTGCAAGAAACCTCCCACAAAAATCGGTGACCTCCTACATTGCAATAGAATCAAGTCTCCTGCTTCCACAGTGATTAATTACTTACTCTCTAATTGTATTTCTCTTTTCATCCTCTTGTCTAGAAAAATGAAGCTCCTTCCTTGTAGAAATAGTTTCACTGTTTTACCAAATCTCATTGTTAAGCTCCCATTTTAACTTTTCCATCAGATAACAGTCTCTTTGTGACCACATCCTAATTTTCAGCAATAAATAAAAAAACTGTTCATAAAACAGTATTTTGTAATGAAGTGTGCATTCCATGGAAATACAAGTAATCACAAGACTGAGGAAAGTTCTTTTTCCTTCATGTAACAAGTTTTTCATCTAAAAAAGTAGAACATTTCCTTCACTGTTTATTTAATGTCTGCATTTTGTGACACCTATAACTCTGTTAACGACGAGGGGAAAAAAAAACCCTATGAAGGGTGGAAAAAGTAAATGTTTGGGGTTCACAACAACACTATTTCTGTAGCCTGCGGGTATAGGCCTGTCACAGAGCAGACAACACATCTACATATTCAAATCTAACTTGACATCTATGTAAAGTAGCAGAGTCCCAAGTACCAGGAAGCACAGGGAGAGTCTTGCATTAATATGGAAATCCAGCAACACAAGGTAACTAATGCTTCTTGCCCATTAGTGTAAGGTCATCGGAGACCAAGGAACACCTTTGTCTTCCAGTCTTCCTGGCATGAACCTTTCCCAGGCAGCCCATCTCTGCACCTCTATCATGGTGTTTCTGTACAGATGCCTTTTGGTGGGTTCCTGATTCCAACATCACCAGGTACCAAGTTTCTGTACAGATGCCTTTTGGTGGGTTCCTGATTCCAACATCACCAGGTACCAAGTTTCACCCAAACCCCATTTTTAAGTAGCCTTATGGATTCTCCATGACTGCAGGCAATGCAGCCTCCCCAGGGACTTCAATGAGAGCTCATGATGGGGCACTGTAGCCACCCTGGCCATGCTGTGGATGTAGGGTGTGAGGTGTACAAATGGCTCTGAAGAAGTATGAAGATTTAGATTTGTTGTCTGACTTACAAAAGGTTTAAAGCAGAACTACTAAGGCCAAAATTCTGGACTGTAGAACTGTTAGGAGTTCAACATGGACATCTTTTGTCTGACAGGTAATGATTTCATAAGATAGTTCGGGTTGGAAGCGATCTTTAGAGGTCATCAAGTCTGTTTCAGAGAGTCTGATGCCTCCAGGCTTAATCACAAATTCTTACAGGAAAAAAAAAGACACAAGAAAACACAGCGAAACTTTAGATCCCTTTTCTAAAAACAAATTTAAGCTGCAGGTAATTAATTTGCCTTTTTGGTCGCAAGCAATTTTGAATTTGGAAACAAACCACTAAATGGCAACAGACCAAAAGAGACGTAATATAGAGGTGTAGAGGTGAGGAAAATGAAGGATCACCCCTTACACCTCTTACTCCTCAATCACAGCCCACTGAAAGTTCAGCAAGTTCAGTATGCAACCGCCTCTCAGGGCAAATTGGCAGGACCAGTTTGTAGATAAGCTGTGCCACAGGATGAGGAAGGAGCGAGCATGAGGGAGCAGGAGCGGAGCAGGGTGTCTTTAATTAGATGGGCTGGGCTTCCACCAGCAGAACAGCTCTGTAGCTTCCTCCAGGGCTCAGCTCAAGGTGCCGTGCCAAACAGCTGCAGAGAAAACTATACACATGGATTATGAACGCCAACCTATACACAAGAATGATTAAAAGCAGAGGCACCCTTAAAGGCTCCTCTGTACTTAACAGAAATCCCTGATGCCCAGGTGGCTGTACAGCAGTGCCCTCCCAAAGGGATGAACTGCTTCATAGTTAAGAAATGTATATTATAGGGGATTAGAATCATGTCAGGAACAGAGGATGGGGATGTCACAACTCAATACACTTCAAGAAAGAATGAATTGTTTCACACAGTTATGTGAAAGATCTTCAGGCAGACCTGCCAAAAAAAGAAGAAAACAACAACAACAAAAAAGTGTTTTGTGCTATAAAAGCCATAGTGCTACTGAGCAGCAGTAACTTTAATATATTACAACTCTATGTTGTGTCTACAGATCACTCCACATCCCATACATCCACGCTGTACAATAGGTATATTTGTCTATACCTGCCCTCCATACAATCAGTCTCCAAAACCCTGATCTGACACAAACCAAACCACCCCAAATTAAGTTTTTTTCTGTTCACTTAAGGCTGTATTTCCTCAATTAGATCAAATTCAGGATGTTTTCCCCTCTTATTAGTTAAGATATCGGGACACTGTTTATCATCTTTCCTCAGCCGTTCACCAGTTTTAAATAAGCATAATTAAATTCAAGATTGTGCAATTAGAATAGTCATAAGTAGATGCTTACGTAGGACACTACTACTAAAACAGTAACTAACAACCACAAGTCACACCCAACTTGTATAAACTCCAGTTTATGTAGTGAAGTCAAGAGTCCTAAAGCCTTGCGTTATTCATGCTGGTGGAAGAGGATCCAGGATGTTCTTGCAGGCTTTTGCATCCATAACCTGAACTATGCACAAGTGCAGAAAAGAAGAAAGAATCCTTATGGCGGGTAAGTTAAAAACAGCTTGATTGCTCCAGACATCACTCTTCCAACACAGATAAGTGACATTTGCTGAGGAAGCAAGATAACTTACATTTAGTTGTTCTCTTGGAAATTTAGCCTTTTTTAGGTTAAATGCACTTTTGGTTATCCTACTAAAACTGATTTCTACTTTTCTTTTAATTATTTTTTCCTTTTAACACCATGGGTCTTGAACCTATTCTTTTTTCCTTGTAACATAGAAAAATAGACTTAAAAAAAAAGATTTTTTTTTCTACCATATCCATTAGTTACTTTACATAGTGTTTTTGCAGCCACCTAATCAACACTGTTGGTGAGTGACTTGGGCATCACACTGCCACAAAGAAGACCCAGGCTCTAATCCCTCTCCAATATCAAATTGATGTCTGGTCTCAGATAGGTCATTTTATGGCCTCTGGACTTCCACATCCACCTCCCTACAAAGTGCTGTGCTTGCCTGCACGCTGCTTTGCTGCGGTGCAATCCTATTGTCTATGTATTAGATGTATATATTATAGCACTTGCTCTCACTCATGTTGCCTGGAAGGATCTCTAGTTCAAAAATTTGGTCATATAATACACACAGACATCTACCTACAATTCAGCATAAGGGTTACTTTCTTTTTTCTTATATACCTTCAGCATTCTGTGAGAGGCAACAGCATGAACCCTACGTTCATGATGATCAGCATTTTCAGCAGCGATCACCAATTCAGCAGACTTGCTCGTGAACATGCTGCCGATGTCTATCCATGACAGGACAAACACACAACTGTTTAGAAATTTTTCCAAGGGTACATCGACAGTATTACTGAAAGTATGTTTTTGCCAACAGAGAGATAACGAAAGCAGAAAAACAAATTACAAGATTTAAATTGAAACTGTGATGATCAAAACAAAGAGAAACTTGAAGTACACAAAGACAAAAGATGGGTATTAGGCTTTATTGTGTTCTTGCCACATACATAAGCCATATTTTTGCTGATCTCCAGCACGCATTCACTAGAAATGCTTGTGTAACCATGGTCTTTGCAAGGCAAACAGAACTATTAACGCAGTAAGTTTTTAGATCTAACCAATACTAATCACTGCTGCCATTATCTTCCCACTTCTCCAGGCGTCCCCCTCTTCCTCTGTTGTGCATCTTGTCTTTGCCTGTGACATTCCACTCTGAAAGTCTTTGCAGCACTGTTTAAGTCAGATTCCCACTAGCATCAAACCCATGGCTCAGATTATATTAAATCCTGTACATGCTATATTTTTATTTGCAGATATGTGAAATGCTCTTAGTTGTCTGCATCACTGCACAACTAACAACGCTCATGCACCCTGTGCCAAAGAACTTGGGCACTAACTTGCACAGTTCAGGGCACACAATGGAAGGATGCACAAGAGCAAAGGGTTGCAAGGCTAAATTCTTTCCAAACTCTGAGGCAAACCACTGCTCAGAAACACATTCTAATTCACTCTTAAATTAAAGGACTTAACACTAATAATGCTGCTTTCTGCAGGTCCTTTTCAATTAAACATATTTAGGCTGGAAAAACAAACTGATGATACAAGTGAGAAGCTTTCTAGACATTCTACATCACGTGACTCAAACACCATACTCCTGGCAATCGAATTTTTTTTCTCCAGGTGACACATCTGTAACATGACCCTTCACTTAACTGAAAATATTCAAACATGTATATGCTCAGACTACAGGAAACTTGCCCCAGGCCCTTACTGCAGCCTCAGAACTGCATGTGCACATTCATGTTTCTTCCAAAAAAGCTGAAAAATTCATACAATTATGACCACATCAAGACTTCACAGAACAGAATTCTGTGCTGCAAAGACAGTGGAAAAATCAAATCCCACCCTCCCTGTTTCTATAGCAGGATCCTGTGGATTCCCTCAGGTATAAATCTCATTCCAAGAGTCTCAAGGTGCTGCTAAACCAAGCCCAGGAGCTTAGTTCAGTGAAACAATGGAAGCATTACTTCCATAGAAATTTTCTTCAACTGAAATTCCCGTAGAACATCATATTAGGGAAGGGCACTTCACAAACGTGTTCATAAAGAGATCTGTATATTTTCTGCTTTGTTTTTGCTTGTTGTTGGTTGCTTTCAATTTTTTTAGTTGATCAGGGAACAAGAAAGGTTGAACGTTTTCGCAATCTGTGCTTCAGTGTCCTATTTTAAACAGTGGGCAGTTTATCGTGATACAAGAGAGGAACCCACAGCGTTGCCTGAAGATACACCACTCCTAATCCTACCATCTCTCCTCTGCTGGTTATTTTTCCAACAGAGTGTGAAATAACACCCAGCTTCAAGCGACAAGACTGCAAATTAACTGAGATACAAGATAATGCAACAACATAACGTGCAAGTTAAACAATTAAGAACTTCTATTCATTATCTGTCATACAGCAGGTCCAGGATCAGGCACACACTTGCTCATGAGAGTTTGAATATTTCTTTCTGTGTATCTGCAAAACATTCTGGGAACTAGAGAAACAGAGTAGGAACATGGTGGAACAGAACACTCCCCTCAAACTTTAACAAAGTCTTATCTAAATACAATAGGGTTTTGATATTATTTTTTTTTTAAATAATGAAGGGGTGGTTTTTCTGGCTCTGAAAGATGCCTGCAAAAAAAGCTATTTTGGGTGTTCCTTTAAGTCATTGTTTCTTTTGCAATTTTTCTGTTTTCCTAGAACATATATATAAATACAACAAAATTACTGCATTAAACAAGCTGAAAAGATGTACAAGTTTGAAGGAAAAATGCCTTAATTAACACGCCCTATGCCTTTTCTAGCCCTGAAAATAGCAGATGTCAACTGGCAATCCAAACTAAATAAAGCTGCACACCACACCTCTGATTACAGCAGCACAGAAATAATCTTGAGGAGAGGACAGCCCTTCAGCATCACTCTGAACCTCAAAACAACACCACAGTCTGGGGATAACTTCACCTTTACTGCAAGCACAGGTAATTTCCCTACAGCACCTTGCTTCCAAATCACTCCAGCTCCAAAACACAACAGCCTCACAGCTCTGTGTGATCCATGCCCAAATCATTAAGCTTTGTTCTCTTTCATCCAGGACTTGTTGTCCTTTTAGGCTTAGGACCTCGCACTTTACAGTTCAATCCATACCTTAAGGCAGTAGACAGTTAAGGTAATATTTAATAGAAAGGCAGGCGCCAGCCTCATTTTAAAAACAAGCCTGTATCTCTACTCCTACAGACCTACCCACAATGCTGCAAGTTGTCTTCATTCCATGGTCCCCTGAACATTTTACAACTCTACCTCCCACAGAGCATCATCCCCCATTTGTCTCCTCTCCTGCCTCCAATTCACCTGTATTAATTCCCCTTGATTAACTTCCTGTGTTCCCTATTACTAGAAGAGTCTACACCATTCCATTCATTCAGACTCCTATCTGTACCTTCCCAAAAGCCTTCTCCAGAAAATTCTCCAGGCAGCCGCTAACTCTTAATGAAATGTGTATTAAAATGCATGGCTGACTATGTATTTTTGAACCATCAGGTTCTCAGGACAACACGCCTCCTCACTTGTCTCAAGTGATTATGGGGGTACTTGCTTTCACTGGGTTGTACACATAACGCAGAGGGCTTCATAGTACCATTCTACAGACGGGAGCATAGTTGGCTTACACCGAAGGAGCATTTGATCTGATAAACCACAATCTTTCAATATAGTCAGGGAAAAAAATTAGATGGAACTCTGATCATCACTGACCCCAAGTCTGTCACCCACAGCTGTCATTCAGAACTGCTGTCCTTGTTTCCTCTGGCAGGACCATCTCTGTCAGAATCAGAGCAGACCAAGGCCACATTTAGCCCTTCTGAGGAGAGCACCAGTGGCTGGAGTGTGACCCAAGAGCCCAGCGAGCCCGGCTGCATCAACTTCACAATATCCAGCCCAGCCGATGCTGTCATTGGGCGATATAAACTCAAACTCCGGACGGTTTCTGGGAACAACAAGGTCTCTTCAACACCTCTGGGCCAGTTTGTGCTACTCTTCAATCCCTGGTGTCCAAGTATGTTTTGACATATCGTGTCCTTCAAATAACTCATTGTTTCAGTCAGGAAGTCTGGGTGTCGCAGTAAAGCATGTATCCAACAGTCTCAGCTCAAAATCAAGGATCAAGTTTTTGCCCCTTCTTCAGTGTTGCAATTCATGAAAGAACAAGCCTCTTGCTTCTAGGATAAGAAATTAGAGGCAGGAAATGTTCCAAATATTTATCCTACTTTTTCCCTCTCTGATACTTGTGTTCAATTGTAAAACAAGCAATATTTACCAGTAAGGCACGTAATGAGATTTGTGAAGGGACAGTAGCATAGTCAGTCTGCCTCAAAGGAATTTTGTGCTTATTTTATTCACTTTCTAAATGATGACAAAGGTACAGCAGGGAGTCCTAAGCCTCAGTGCACAGGCAGCCTTCAAACTCTCCTTGAAGTGAGATTTGCAGCTACAGCAAAACAACTCCCCTTTCAGCCAGTGTGTCTCATTCTGCTTCTAGATGACGACGTCTATATGGCTAATGAAAAGGAGAGACAGGAGTATGTCCTGAACGACAGTGGAATCATATTTCAGGGACTGGATAAACATATTGAAAAAGAAGCTTGGAACTATGGACAGGTAAAGAGCATCACCTATTCCAGAACTTTGAAAATAAGAACAGTGGGTAAACAGGCTCTTGGGGAGAGGGAATCATTATCTCACAGCATAAGAGTTCAGTATTCCTCTCCCGCTTATGATATTTTTGCAGCTGTATGTCCCACATCAATACATTACAAGAGTATTCAGGATCATTTCCCCTCTCTGGCACGTGCCAATACAGAAATGAAAGAAAGAGAACACAATTTGCATTTTCTTTTGCCTATTACACAAATTGGTGAAATTCTACTAATTTCTTGACCCTTGTAAAGGGTAAAGGAAGCCATTCCAGTATTAGCCTCTAGGTATTGTGAGGCTTGTACACCTACATACTTACACAGTTGGTTCCGTAATGGGACAGAAGACGCTAAAAGGATATCCCAGGTCTATTCAAATGAAACAGCTCAAGTTGGAGTTTTTGAAGGTCAGTTTGGCCTTCTAAGCCCAGCTGCTACAAATACAGTCATAACTACAGCCCACCTGTAGCCACACAGCTGTCCTGAAACTCGTTGGGCCATTCAAAACCATTCCTGACCACTTCATGCCTTACAGCTGCACCAGCAGTTGCACAAACAGCATTTCTATCAATCCTCTTGATCACTGTGGCTACTTTTACACTAATAAATGAAACAAGGCCACATGGGCTTTCTGTCTCAGAGGTCAAGCGGCATCCTTGCCTGACCACATCCATACAGCACTTCACTCTGGCATTCTCTCTGCCCAGCATGGTGTCTCTGTGATCCTTAACCATGATAATTACCTTTGTGGGCTTTTTTCAGTTCAGATCATCTGATACACGGTGAGGGCAGCCCATCAGAGGGAAGTTTTCATAGCACAAGGGCTCCCACAGGAGCACGGTAGGACGTGGGAGGGTGCGGAACCTGCTGAGCCAGGCCTGGAGTGGTCTGGTCCCTTCCACCAGGTCACGTAAAGTCTTCATGAATGTTAGCAGCTGTGGCCCTGAACCACGCTCATAAACATGCTGTCTCTAAATACTACGGAGAGTCAGCAGGCGAGTACTTATGCTTTCTTTCTTGCCCCTTTTTTCTTTAACAGTGCAGAAAACGCCTGTATTACCAACACCTTCCTATTATACTAGGAGAAGGCAAACAGAGAGTTTATCCTCGGGTTTATTTATGAATTAGCCCTCAATATATTGCTTGTTTTAATTTCAGTTTGAAGAGGGTATCCTTGATATCTCCCTGGCTATACTGGATCGAAGCCTGAACCATCGCGAAGATCCAGCTGTTGATGTATCCAACCGAAATGATCCCATCTACGTCAGCAGGGTCATCAGTGCTATGGTAAAGTTGTCAATTAGTTACAGCTGGACAATGCACCAATACTTAATTGTGAGCACCTCAATGTTTTATAGGAGTAGCTAATTTTTCTCAAAAAATAGCTATGGAAGAGGTAAAATGGAGATTTATTCTCAAGGAAAAATACCCCTAAAGTTTCATTTACCTTCTTCCCAAAAGTTTGCTCGTAACAGAAGGAATGTTTCCAAGGCGTTTTGGAATTCAGTGTTCCACTGAATCTCAGATGTATTTTCCTAACAGATTACCAGTCCGTTAGATCTTTTCACTACTTAGGAACTCCTGTGTCCATTCTGAAATTGTTTGCTAAGTCTTTCAAACACCAAGAGAAGCATGAAATATTTCAGAAAACAGGTGTTGGTATGGCTGCATATAACGTGTGTATTTAGTATTCTTCACTTAAGGGGGATTCATTCGGTGAGGCCTGTATGAACAAGTAGTGACATCTTCTCAACACCACCTCATCCTCACAAACATAGAAATGCACAACTAGGCAAAAGTTTTCCTTTTTACAGATAGTCCATGCCTTAGCACATTCCTTATCTGAGGTGCCTCCTTTATAGCTGTGACCCTTTTCACTTTTTTAGACAGCACTCACTTTAGGCAATTTCAACTTTTTCAGGTTAACAGCAATGATGAAAAAGGAGTAGTGGAAGGGAAGTGGAAAGGAAAGTTCCGCTCTGGAACCAACCCCCTGCACTGGAATGGAAGCGTGACCATCCTTCGGAAATGGTACAGGGGGAGATACAAACCTGTCCGCTACGGCCAGTGCTGGGTCTTTGCAGGAGTAATGTGCACAGGTAAACACAGAGGCATGAAGAATGCTATCAGAAAGGAAGCTTACCAGGGCTTCTGTAGCTTTAACTTTGTGGTGGTTGTTGTTGAAGCTGCATCAGCTTTGTCAGAGAGAGTGAAGAATCTGTGCTCTCCAAGCATGAAGGGTTATTTTCCTCTGAAACAGCCTTAGTTGCAATACTGCACCCCAGTTTTGGGGTCCAACAAACAGAATGCAAAGCAGGTTGCCAGGCTGGGCTGGTGAAAATAACAAGGTTTCCTGTTTCAAAATTAGGATTCAAAGAAAATCAGTTCTATTTTAAGTCTGTCTCCTCACAGTGCCAGTTTCCTACTGTTGTGTCTTACCTACTGGTGACACAAACCCAATTCACAGCTCTGAGGACCTGGCAAAGGGAGCTGCAAGTCAGGAAAAGGATTTCATTCCAGCAGTTTCCAGCCAGAGCTGCTCTGGGAGACATGAATCACTTTGGGAAAATACAAAGTACTTTACAATCGAGAGGTATGTCTTAGAGAGCAAAAGGAAAATGAAGCAGGTAACAGAGAAAAAGAAACAGGGGGAAAATGGGAGAGAGAATAGGATAAAGAATGAAGGATTACAATAAATGCATGAATCTAACTCTTCTTAAAAAGATCATGGCAGCCAAGAATGTCATGAGTCTTAACGGTCTTCTAAGCAATTGTGCACAATGACCGTGACTCACGTCCTGTCTGAGAGGGAAGTTTCTGACAGTTTGTTTCCCCACTGAAAACACATGCACCAGCCTGCTTTGCTAAGAAATACGGAAAAATACTTTCTAACTGTCTGTAAAATAGGTTTACATCACTTTTTACGGTATTCTGTATTGCAGTTCTTAGATCCCTGGGAATACCTACTCGTGTTATTACAAACTTCAACTCTGCCCATGACACGAATATAAATCTGAGTATTGATAAGTATATTGATGTTTCCGGAAAGACCCTGGACTTGAGCGACGACAGTGTGTGGTAAATACAATTTTTTCCCCCCTAATATTTCTTCCATTATATTCTCCTCTAATTAAAATCTAGAATCATGCTCCTGAAAAAACACCCCGACTTCATGCTCCCAGTGATATAAAACCCCACACCAAGGAATCAACAGGTCTCAGAAATGCAGTATGTGGTGATTTTCATAATTCTGAAGAATTAACAGAGGAAATCCATGATGGGACAAGGGTGACACAAAGTAGAAAGCAACTGTCAATTGAATACCAACAGATAGCAACATGCGCAGGAGACTTTTGGCTGTGCTGTAGGTTGCTCTGGAGTGTCCAGAACTGAATACCTGACTCTGCAATTCATTGTTTTCCTTCTCACATTATTTTTTTCATAGCATGCCAACATTTGTCAGAGAAAACTGACACAGAAGAGGAAAGAGGTACTCAGAAAAGGAGACAGTCTCTCCACAGAGGAGTTTTCATTCACTCAACTAGGGTTATTTCTTGCATTGCACAAGAAACGTATCAAATCTATCAATATAAAATGAATTGCATGAATCAGGGATTCCCTATTCCTTACAGGAATTTCCATGTCTGGAATGAATGCTGGTTCACTAGAAGAGATCTTGGCTCTTTTTATGATGGATGGCAGGTTCTGGATGCAACACCTCAGGAAAAAAGCAAAGGTGACACTACTGCAAATACAAAAAGCTGTTGATGTTGTTACTCAATTCATAATTCATAAAATGACATAGAATAGCTAAGGTTGGAAGGAACCTTTAAAGTTTTCTTGCTCTAACCCCCTGCTCAGCGCAGGGCCAATTAGAACAGGCTTCTCAGGACCACATCCAGTTGGGGTTTGACTGTTTCACAGGACGGAGACTCCACAAGTTCCCTGGGCAAACTGTTGCAGAGTTTGACCACCCTCTAAGAAATTTATTTTCTTATATTTAAATGGAGTTTTCTGTGTTTCAGTTTGTGCCCACTGACACTTGTTCTTTCACTGGATATCACTAAGACGAGTCTAATTCTGACCTCTTTGCAGCCTCCCATCCCCACCATCTCCCAAGTAGACAGATGACCAATGGCCAGCACTTGGGTTCACATTTTGGCTCTGATTTTATTTACTAATACAGACATAACTGCATTAATCTAGTTTGATGACTTCTATCAAAGATTCATTTATTTGCCCATCTAAATCCCATCAAACTCCAGATAAACTGCTTCTCATTCCCCACTACTATGTTTACCAAATTTAGCTTTCTGGATCTTCTCAATGCACATACAGCATTGATGACTCACATCTCATAAGTCTGATTACACTTTTGACTTGGCTCCCAGTCTCTCCTCTCCTTTCACACATGCAGCATTACAAGCTTTGGAGGATTAGAATGTTCTGCACAGCGTGCATCATAAGAAGTGTTAGCTTTTCCTCCACCTCGTTAGCCTCACGACCGCCTCTGTCCTCCTACCTTGTGTGGAATCTCTGGCCATGCCCATAGAAACAATACACTTTATCCACACATGTCTTTGGAGAGATGACCTCTCCCTCTTGCTGTCAGCACGAGGATTTGTATTCTTTTGCAATAGGCAGTCATTTAACTTCTCCCTCTTTCTAATATAGGCATTTATCAGTGTGGTCCTGCCTCCACCAGAGCCATTAAGGAAGGGCATGTGGACCTGGATTATGACAGCTCATTTGTGTTTGCAGCAGTGAATGCTGACTACGTTACTTGGATTCACTATAGCAAGAAAAGAAAAGAGAGAATTTATTCTGATACGAAGAAGATTGGAAAATTTATTAGCACCAAAGCAGTGGGCACCAACTCCCGTGTGGATGTCACTTCTAATTACAAATATCCAGAAGGTAAATTCTTTATTACAGTTTTCTCGCCATTGATAGAAGTGAAGAGAACATAGGCCTTTGTTGGGCTGAGCACTGACTTAATTTCTTTACTTCTTCTGGAGCAAAGTAACTGTGAATTTCCAAAGTCTTAGGTTTCCCTGGCCTTTGTGGCCCTTTATCCAATACAAAGTCAAAGCTACTTCTGTAAAACATTCTGTCCCAGCTGTTTTGATCACCTGGTGAGACTATTTCTACTATGATGTGCAGCAATAGCCCTTCTGGAGACTTGTCTGGGGATAGTTTCTTCAATAATCCTGTCTTAATTTCAGCAGAGATGGCAATTCTCCCAGCCTGTGTGGCACTGAGCTCTCCCAGGAGTTATCCTTCTACTGCTCACAGCTTCTAAGAGGTGCCTGTGAACAGCCAGCTAAAGCTGACAGGCATTCATTTGCTTTCCTACCAAAATTAGCGTTTAGGTTAGACCTCATTTTCTCCTCTTGTGTATCTTTGCCCTCCTCAGCTTTCCTAAACTGTATTTACAGAGAGCAACTATGGCTCCATTTTACTATATCCAGCATGGGATCTCTGAGCGTGTTATCTTTCAAAGCAGGATCCTTGAAAGAAAGGCGGGTGTACAAAAAAGCACTGAAGCTGCTTGGTGTAAGAAACACTGGAATAAGAGGCAAAATTACAAGACCTAGAAGACGACCTTCAGCAGCATGCAGACAGCCTGCTCGAAAACCCAGTATCTCAGGGAAACTGATCCTTAATGCATCTCCTGTGATCGGCCAGGACATCCTCCTTACTTTGGCACTCAGGAACTTGATCTCAGATTTCAAGACCATAAAGGTTAAACTGAGGGCTTCAGCCATTCTCTACACCAGAAAACCAAAAGCGGAGATTTTGCAGTTGTCTAGGTCTATTAAACTTGGCTCTGAAGAAGGTAATCTTAATTTTACTATATCTTAGGACAAAACAGAACTTTGTTCTGTCACCAAATCACACAGAAGTAATGAATGGCTTAAGTGCATGACCTGCAAACAGGTGGAGGGTAAGGGGGGAGAGAAACATAGAATCTTTGCAAGGAAGGAACGGTAAATGCTTCTCAGGTAAAAATCTACCAGCAGGGACTGCCACGCAGATCCATCCTCAGAACTTTTTAGCTGCCAAACTGTACCTGGTATTTTAGTGTTTGATGTGAACAAGAGGGGGAAATCCTGTTTCTGCTTCCATTTCAGTGAAAGATATTCCATTCAAGATCTCCTATTCCCAGTATAAAAACTCTCTGACGGATGACAGGAAGATCCTAGTGACTGCTGTGTGTAAAATCAAACAGGGAGCCTCACTCCTAGTGGAGAAGGATATTATACTCCAGGATCCTTTTCTCACCATTGAGGTAAAAGCCCTTTGTGTCCCTAGAGAGATGTGCTGAGAAGCAGCAACAGGAATCCTTACTCCATCTGAGTGTGGGAAGAGAAATTGTGCCCGAGGGTGATTTGATCTTGCTGCTCTAGTAATAGGTTGTATGACACGAGTCAAATGAAATACACGAAGGAAAAGGAAAAGCAAGACTTTCCAAGACATAGCTGTGCTGTGGTGTCCTTGGCAGGGCTTGTTGATGTGGCGCTGATAAAGTTTTCAATGTTATGAGGGTTACAAGGTAAGGTTATCTCCAGAGAGACAAACAGAGTGACAGAGAGATCTAGTCCATATCTAGGCCTCCACTTTTGTCAGTGAAGTCTGATCATTCTCTTCCAGTTTATTTAGAAAGCCTGATTTTTACCAAACACATCTTCACTGCCCAGCTGATAACACCTGGGGCTGGGAGGCTAACTACTAATATGCAGGGAAGTTGTTCACTTTATCAGGCAAAGTGGCACTTCTCACCTTCTGGAACATCTGCCCAAACGTTTAATAATTAGAACTGGAGGATTTTGGAGGGGTTTTTTGGATTTTTTTTTTCCCGATTTGAGACTGATTTCAGGCAAAGGTCGCACAATGGGTAAAAAGCAATTCTTAGCCTACAGGAAAGACCTCGCTCTCAGTCTGCCTGGGGACAGTCTGGGGTTTGCATGGCACATCGCACCCACACAAACTCACTTAACTTGTTCTGGACGGTCCAGAACATTCCCCACGCTGTATCAGAGGTGGGATCAAGTGCCATCTACCTCCTGCACTGTAAACAACACAGAGGGAGTACAGAAACTCGCAGTCTTTCAAAGCCTCCAGAACAGATGAGCTAGCTCAAACCACACTGTCAGCAGCATACAGGAAAAGCAAGGTTACACCCAGAAATTAAAAAAAAAAAACCTTTGTATTTTTGTAGGTTTGGCCATTTCTGAATAACAACTTCTAGTGAGACTTTGTAAAAAACCTCCTGTGCTGTATTGTGCAAATATCAGTCAGCTCATATAGGGCAGGCACCTGAATTAAATTACTTCAGTTCAGTGACTAAGTTTCAAGAAGGGTTTACTTTCTGTTGACTGAAACCTCTGTATAAACATACAGTCAATAACAGAGAAATGCAACTGGGGTGCTGGACTTCTCCAATGTGTTAATTAATATTACATTATCTACAAAGGTAATCAGATACACCAATTCTACTTTATCTCAGTCAAAATAAGACCATGAATATGTTTGTTTGCTACTTGCCTTTCCTTTTTTTTTTCTTTTTTCCCCCCCCTGAGATGACACAATTCACCTCTGTCTCACATCTCTGGTGTTTTCTTACCCTAAACTTTCCATTTGGCTTAACTCAAGCTAATTTGATTTAAGCTGCCAACCATAGTTAGCCATATATGCCAAGTTAATATTTGCGTTCTCATTCTGCTCTCCCTCTGGTAAGTATCATACTGTTATACATAACACCATACACTGAGCTAGTTAAAAAGTCAGGACTAAGTGGTAGATTCAACAAACAGTAGTTTGTTCTTTCTCAGCCACACTGGATGGTTGATTCAAGCCTGAACTCCGATACCCCAAAATATGTACATGTATTAATGCCTGGCTCCATCCTGCCCAGAAGATCCTAAGAGGGTGACGGGTTTGCAATCAAAATCAAAAGAGAAAACCATAAGAAAGAAACAAGACAGACGCTGTGGCTGAGCAGAATGTTTTCTCTCTCTAGGTCCTTGGTCCAGCAGTGGTACACGAGCCTGTTAATGTGCAGGTCACATTTACCAACCCACTGTCTGATGTGGTGACAGACTGCGTGCTGAGAGCAGAAGGTAGTGGCCTGCTCAAAGAGCAACTCAGGATCACGTACGTACATGCTTATCTGGCCAATAACTCACTCACTGGGGTGGGAAGTCTGGAATAAAAGTGATTCTGTCAACCTCATGACTTCTATTTGCACCAACCTTGGACAAAATACCATCCTGTAAGTACTCTCCATGTACTAGTTGGAGTTTTTATACACCTCCTTTGCCAAGCTTTGAATTACAGAATGCTCAGGGAATGGAGAGATGGCCTGTTTTTAACAGCGTGTAACTCAGAGTGTTGGAGTTAGTGACTGAATTATACCAAAGGCAAAATTTTTTAAAACTTTCTTCCTTTTTGTGGTTTGCAAAAGGAAAACCAAGTAATCCTTGAATTTACAAACTTATTCTCTTTTTTAGTGTGACAAGAATGGCCCCCATGGAGAGCTCAACAGTGGAATTTGAAATCATTCCCTATAAGAGTGGCACCAGGCAGCTTCAGGTGGACTTGGTTTGCAAGCATTTTTCAGACATTAAGGGATTTGTGATGCTTGATGTGGCTCCTGCTCAGTGATGTAACCTGTGTACACCAGTTCAGAAAGACTACTCCTCAGGAGACTTGGCCCAGTGTTCAGACATTATTATGACTGGGAGCACAGAAATGCAGACTTCTCAGCCAGAGTGAAGTGATGTAACACGAACGGAAATTAATAAAAAGGTACTGTACACTATGCTGTAAAGGCAGTGTCATCTTTTTCATTCACTAACCTGTTTTATGGGTCTTGATAAATAGAATTACTAGCGGAAATCATTATATAATTTAACTGGAAGGAGAGGATTAAGTGTGACGGTAGCAATGGTAGTAGCTAGATTTCCAAGGGAAACCATTTAAAATCCCTGGTTTTGTAAGCTTCATGGAATGCAGTGTAATTATATTAAATAAGTTTTATTCAGTAATAGCCAAAGTACTATCCAAGTAGCTGGCATGACTAAATTCTAGAATTATCATTCCTTCTAATTACTAGAAGGAAAATACAGCAATAAAACATGGCACAGTGTTGCAACAGAAATCTCTTCTTATAATCAGAAAAGTAAGAAGCTATTCAATAAACAATACCGAGTTCACAGTTTCCCTATTCAGATCATGATTTAACCACGTGACAAATTATAAATAATTAAATATTCAGCAAAGAAACAACTGGGAGAAACTGTACAAAAGCAGATAAAATAAGCACATCCTTGACTAAGGAGTGGCAAACACTAGAACACCTGAAATAATAACAGGCTGGAATAGCTATTCCTGAAAACAGGAATGAAGCAGAACATCATTAAACAGCAAAAGGATGATCTGTCACCTGGAGTAAGACACATTTATTTACACATAAAGCTCCATACACAACACACCTCTGCCTGAAAATGCTTCTTTCTGGATGAACTAACCAAATGAAAGAAACTTCTGCAAAGATAAATGGATAAATAATACTACAGCCAACCCGACTGAGACCAAAACACACTACACCTCTATCACTAACACACTGTAGTTAAGTACTAAGCAAATTTTCATGTATACACACCTTGCAAATTCACCTCCTCATATAGCTGTAATTATCACTTACTTTAGTTGGCTCTACCGGGAAAAAAAGAAAGCATTTGGCTCCTGAGGGCGGGCTGGGAGGAAGTATTTAACAAGGAAAATATAACGCAAGAGATGACTCCATGAACCCTACTCCGTGGGTTCAACACCAAATCTTGTTCAAGTGGCTACATCTCTGCAAGCACCTTCTCCCAGAGAAGATTCTGGATAATAACTTTGGTATTTTAATGTAAAATTGTATTTAATGTAAAATTGCATTTGAATCAATTGACATTTTAACAGCATCTTCCATAAAATTTCTTATTGGATAAAACAGCATTTAGGTGTGACAAACCCAGAGAGGCAGGAATACAGAAATATTCAAGTCACAAAATATTTTTAGGAACTAGAGATGTCACAGCAAGTGGACTCGGAAGCAGTGCAGGTGCACAAATAGAATCTCTTCTCCTCCAGAAGCATAAAGTTTCATCCAAATCTTAAACCTCCATCTGCTAAAGCCTCCTCCTATCAATCACATATGCAGAAGTATCATTCCTAGTTTTATCTAAGACAGTATAATCTTTAGAGATATATTATTTATGTCATTGCACAGATATACACAGGGTTCTTCTAAAAGATGTGGTAAGAAAAAGTCTGCCTCAGTCTTTTTAATGAGAACTAAAAGGAAAACATAAGGAACTTTTCTTTTTACAAGTGGTTAGATCTTCAGGACATGAGAAATTTTAGGAATTCATAGGAAAAGAGTATATTGAAGTCAAGAAATCATTGTGTTTTCATCTAAACAAAATGCATTTGATCAAAGAGACTATAACTGCAACTGGTGCAGTGGTGGAGCCACAAATGCCAGAATAATTACCAACAACTCAGAAAAAAAGAAGAAAACAAAAAAAAAAGTAGTAAAATAAAAATTGATTTTAAAAAGAGTTTACAAGACGGGAAAAACTGGTTCCCGTTCCCATTAGGCAAAACCAGAGAAAAAGATGCATCTGATGTAATAAATAAGTAAATTTCTCAATACTCTGCCTAGTTAGTTTCTCAGTTTTGCAAAGTAGCTTCAGAAATAGCTTCAGACAAAGCCCAAATCAATACCTATGCTGTTTTGTGCGTAGAAATTACCTAAATACTTTCTATTACAACTTTTCTAACTTAAGCACAGCCAAAAGCTCTCAGGACTTACACGTAACTCTGAGGTTGACTGCTATGCTTCATTGCATTTTAAATACAAAAGACAAAGGTGCCAATTTGGCAAATTAATTGCAGAAAAAACCTGACTGAGCCATCACACTGACCCACAGCAAAGGACCCTAAACTGTACCCTCTTCATAAGGAACTGTAGCAATTACCTTGGGGTATTTTCAAAGGCTTTGCCAGGCATAAACACCAGCAATTTCCCAAAGAGGAAATTAATGTATGGGGACCAGCTTTCAGTGCTTTCTGACTTTGTAATGCCATCCCGTACTAGTCTGAATCTATGCCAGCACTAATAGGCAGCCGTCGTCTCCAGAAGCCATACCCAACGCAAGCAGCATCAGTCCTAATTATTTTGGCATTATGCATTTTGATAAAATTGAAGTGGGGGCTGAGGGAGATGTTGGGTGTTTTCACTTTGCTCCAGGTCAGAAATTTCTCCCTGTACCACTGGGAGAATTGGCCAAACTTGCCTGTAAGAGTACTTGAGAAAAAGCAGCCCATGACATGTATTTTTGTTTTGCAGAGGCGCTGCCTTCAAGGCTGTTTCTTGCCCACGCCTGCTGCCACACACTTCACCCAGCCCTTTATCTGCACCTTACAAAATCGCTGTATCTGCCCTCCTAACTTCTGTCAGAGGAAGCTCTACCTGTTTCCTTTCATGCAGGTATCATGAAACAAACAGAAAAAAAAAAAAAAAAGACTAATTTTTCTATTTGCAAAGGCAAATACTTTGCAATATTTCCAGATGAGCCCAGAAAGCACAGGATGGAAAGACAAGGCTCAGGACAGTCTATTCAGAAGAGTGTACGAAAATTCAGAATTACAGTCACACGTCCTCGTTCCATAAAGGTGCTTAAAGTAGATCATTATACTCCATGAAGGCAGCGTTATGCTGTCCATCTCAAATGGACACAGTGCTGGGATTTAATGCCTTGCAGAGCTAACACACCAAAATGGCAAAGAGCTGAACATTCTGAAGAGATAATTTGCCCTTTTCCTCTTGACAACACCTAGTAGTGTCCAGCAATGCAGTCCCAGCTTCCCCCAGAAAGAATGTTCCACCGACACAAACTGACTCTGTGACACAGATTAAACCAAGGTCTCATTTAAATGTCTTTGATTTAAAGCCAAGAAAATCTCCAAAACATGCAAACTCCTATTATATTACATCAATTACAATATTTTGCCACCCACACATAGAGTTACAAGGGATGCGGAAGCTTGTCAGAACTAGTCAGCCCTGAGAGACTGGAATGAAGATTGAAAAGGGGAGAAACACACACACATACACAGAGGAATTTGGATTTCTCCAGGCAACGGAGAGGGGAATAGGTACCTTTGCACCTATCAATTAAGTCTTGCAGGATCTTGGAAAGTCAGGGTATACAATTCCCCACTACCCTCAGAAAAGGCCTGGAGGTAGTTGATGGTATTTCACAAAATCTCATTAAATCTTGCAAGAATGCAGATGGTCATCACGTTTCACACACAGCACGGCCATCCCATTCAAATCCTTTCAGTATTTCTCCTTAAATACAATGCAGGAAATTTCGGACGGTGTTTGTCACACGAGCTCAGTATGATCTCATCCTAATTAACTCTTTGTAAGGGAAGCCTGCTGTTAGAAGGAAAATCAACCCTAATGCTCGTGCCAAGTTCCAAGCTTCGCAACACTCGGGGGTGCTGGCTTCTTGGGGTGTCAGCATTATCAGCCGCCCGTGGCCACCGCACCCAGCACAGTCTCAGGCTTAAAATGCAGATCTGCCCAGTGCCATGTACAAGAAATACACATTCTTCCCGCCTTAGACATAAGACAACCATTCAATTAAACTAATGTTTATTACAGAGAAAAATGTGTAAGTGCCCAAGGAAGGATTTAAATAGCTTTTGTTAAACCTACAATCTTTACACAGCCCTTAGTCACAAGTCAATGGGAGTTGAAGGCTAATTATCCATATTTTTCATTATAAATAGGAAGTTTAAATCTGAGCATGCCCAAGAGGCTGACCTAGCCCTCATTGTATTCTGATCACTCAGAAAAATTCAGTGAGCACTAGCTGATATGATGCACCCACACTATCAATTGGTCTTGAAAGATATTAAAATCAGTCTCCAGGACAGTGCATCTTTCTTCCCACCATTCTGTTCTCCTGATCTAAGTTTCTAGAGCCTTCATTCAGGTACTCAATTGAATCACTAGCCTTTTATAGATTAAAAGCCAACCAAAACAAACAGAAATTACGAAAGGCAGTATTTTCAAATCACTTGGTTCTTTTGGTTGCCACCAAAGCTGTGCTTTACCACTTGGTATCTCTCACTCTTGCGTACTCAATGTGGGGGGCACGCCTCACTACGCAAGACAAAACAAAAAGCACAGTGTACAATAACATTCCCTGTTGCACTAAAGAAACAAGAAATTCCACCAAAAAAAGGAAAATTCACATATGTGGAATTGTAGAGCTGGAAATGTAGACACAAAAAAGGGGAAACTTAGATGTATGAAATTTTTTGATTGCTATATGCAGAAAGAGATCCAGTTATTAAAGATGCTCATGTAACATTTGAGGCTTCTGTTTTTACAGGTAATAAAGATGATACAAGAATTCTACAGATTTATGTTTGGACCTGTAAAACGACAACAATCCTCAAGCACTATGACAACAGTAACACAGCGATATCCAGGCAGGATGGAGACTTTCAAGGATCCAATGGATCACTTTTGCTTTAGAATTCTACGAGCATGTCAAGGATGTGATGGACACAGAACAGTGACGACACCTGCCTAGACCTGGATGAAGTTTTCCAGAAGAAGCAATGCAGAAGTGAGTGCAAAAAGGGTACAAAATCTGCTCATGACATAAAGCCATTTAAATTATTGAGGACTAAAAAATGATGAGGAACAGAGAGTCCCAAACAAGGCAAAACAGAGGACAATATAACAAAATTCAGCTTGGTGAATGCAGTTTTTGGTAATCAACTTGGTAAACACAATCGGAAAGCAGTTTTAGCCAGCCACCATGCAGTGTTACATCAGCCATATCAAGTGCAGAAGGAGAGCTCAGCACAAACAGGCAGCTCAACTGAGCTCTCAACATCTTTTGTTTCTGTGACTCCCACTAATGACACGTTAGACTGCAAAGCAGACAGGAGGCGGCGACTACAAAGAATACTTATCCTTAACAAGGACTCTCAGAGGGACATTAGATCTTGCATATTATGACGTACTCAGTCTTGAAATCATCAGCTAGGAGATGACGCCTCACTTGCTGGGCTGAAACTGATGCACATCCTTCTGAGGCATCTGGCGTCGTCTACTGTCAGAGACCAGATTGGACTGGACAAACCTCCGTTCTGATCCAGTCCAGCCAGTTGTATGTGCTTACGCTTTTGCTGCATTTTAGAGACAAGTATAGGTTTGGGCGTGGTTAATTGTGAGTGATTGTTACCGAATCCTTACAGGGAAGGAGGGTTCATTTCACAGATCTGGTGCACGTGAGGTTAGGCGTGCTAATGCTGACATTCACAATAGTGCAGCCTCAGGTTCAGAGGTTGAAATCAGCGTAAGCAGAATGCTCATCTACTACAACTGCAGTTTTACCAACAATGGTACATCTCAGCAACATGATTAATGTGTGTTAAATACGAGAGCAAACAATGTTCATAGCTAGCAGCTGTACAGGGCAATGAGCTGCAACACGTGTTATAATAGAAGACAGCTCAAGCTCACACGCTTTGACTTCTTGAATAAAAGGAAGCCTGAAAAATAAACCTAGTATCAAGCTGACTTTGCGACTGGAGAGAACAGTGAGAAGGACTTAGAGGAGAGGTGGATTTTGCAGGGAAAACCCAAACCCACTCTTTTCCAAAAGAATGTCATCATGAATGCTGTCCCTGGAGCTCCAGCAAAGATAAGTTGCTCCTGTTGAAAAGATGTTCTCTTTTTGCAGCCAGAAACACATAAGTAATAGTTATATAGAAAGCATATGAAAGAATCACCCTTAAAACAAATCTGCAAGACAAAGTAAGTCAAAGGTTACTGAATTTGCCCTTTACAGTTCAGACTGAAAAAAAATACTATTTTTCTGAAGTGTCTGATCTTTGCTGGAGGATCTTAGGGCAACACCTTTGGAGGACCCATATGGTAGAGCTACCTGTTATTGTATCTGAAGGACTGTCCACTTGCCCACCTCCTGACACAGAACACATCAACAGTCTTGTGCTGAAAACCAACACTGAGACCCCCATATTCCAGACAGAAAGACAGACAATTCACATGTAGGAAATCTCAGTACTTTGGCTGAATGATTTGACCTCTGCAGCTGCCAATTCCTGTTTCTTTCTCCCAGAATCTGGGTGGAAAATCCCATGTATTTAATTTAGGATTGCAAACTCTCACCAGGTGGAACAAGTGCAAGCACTTGAGCACTGCAAGCAGCAGTCTCTTTTGTGTATTAACCTCTTCAATGGGCATTTTTAGCCCATTTTGGTATAATGAAAGACACAAAGGGACAATAAGTGCTTCTCTGTTCAATTTACAAAGTGTTCCTCAGTGCATCCTGTGAAAAACATTACTTGCAATTTCCAGTTTGACCAAGAGATGGTACTGTCCCATCCGCGCTGCCTCGTGATGGCTGCACATATGCACAGTACCATCTCTTGGTCAAGGTAACCTCCAGAGGTCCCTCCCAACCTCAGCCATCGTGCAGTTCTGTGAAAGTCAATCTACACGATCCCAACTATGCTGTAAATATCAAAAACTTAAGAGACTTTGTATTTAGTTTAAATGATGAAAATAAGTAAGCAATTGTAAAGCAAATACAAATACAAAGAAAAACACCGAGCTCCCTGGACCGCGTTGTGCAGCAGTGTGTAAATCTGATTCTCACTCTGGAATGGCTACAACTACCTCTGCTTATGTAAGATATGGGTGCCTATTGCGTATGTGCCTACACTGATCTCTACGTGCTATTTTATGGCCTAGTCATTCAATATCTTCAGGTTCCTTGACAGCTTTTCCAAAGCTGCCTCCCTTATCTTTACTACTCAGAATAACTGAGCAAGCCTCACCACCTCTTGGCTTTTTATAAGCTTCTCAAACTAGTTATGAATTTGTAGAATGACTGCAGAACTACTGGTGACTCACTCCACAGTGAAAACTGTTTATTTCTACTGTCTTATTTCCTATCTTTTGACCAATTATTTATCAATGCAGTGACCTTCTCTTTTTATATTACGGCAGCCTTAAGAATGTATTTAGTCCAAGTCTCCAAGTGTGGTGTTTTTAAATAGCCAGTATTATGCTACAGAAATTCTGCTTTTTTAAGTTCTTAATGAGTTTCCTCATTTTGAAATTGTTTCACTTTTTGAATTAGGTATAAGGGCAATGGATATATTGACCTTTCATTTTTCACTCCTTGAAAGGTTTAGGTCCTAAGTAGTTTAGGGTTAATGCTGGAGAGCAGCTCTCCAACACTAACATTTGAAGCGCACTGTGTGCATTATTTAGAGCTGAGTTAAGATTTGCTTTTCCTACTCTAGGGTCCCCAGTGCACAGCTCTCTGGGGAAATTGTCACTAGCTGTCTTTAAAGGCTTTGCATCCCACTGTGGAATGTAACCTCATCTGTAGCTAGGAAAGTCACTCCCTCCTTCTCTGTAGTACGGTCTGACAGATAAGAGTCCTCAACTTCTGCACCAGAAGCAGGCCAGCAAGATAAGCTGAAGAAGAAGTGCCAACATCACGTCCCACCCTGTAAAAAGAAATTGAACAAACAACTCTCCAAGTGGGTAATTTTTAAAGAAAGCTGAAGGAAGGAGCCATTGCCCACCAGAACAAGCAGGAGCCGAAGACTGTCACAGTCCAGGGAACTAGACATGGGCCGAGGTAAGCAAAAATCACTTTGGTTAGTGCCAAGTATTTGCCAACTGTCTGTCATGAAAAACAACTGTCTCTGCTCCGAGGCAGCATTCATGAGGCTCATAGAAGAGGTGGGTTGCTTACAGAGTGCTCTAAGGGCTAAGGCAGTTCAGTTTGCACAGAGGACTGCACAAAAGGGACACCAAACAGCAGTTGGTATCAACACCTACGTGGAGCTTGAGAGGAGCAGTGAGAGGCAGCTAAGGGCAGGCATGAGGTTTTGGAAGCAATGTCAAGAGGGTTATAATTAACATAGGAGAGGGGTGGGGAGGGAGTATGGGGAGGTACACCAGGATACAAAACTGAAGCAGAGGGATGACTATTTGAGGCCACTTGAGCAAGGAGAGGGTCCAGATTCCAAACAACCTCAAAGAAAGTGACAATAAGATCCATGAAAAGTCATACGAAGGGGAGGGAGTCAGACTGCATATGACTCACCAGTCTACAAGATTGCCAGAGCAGACATCTTCATCACAGAGAAGAAAACAGACGAGGTCAGAGCTGGCTCTGTAAAGCTTAATCTGGTGCAGGACTATGATCTGGGACAGCTATAAGGGGATTTGAAAGCCAGACCAGGATCATTCACTGAAAACAACACATGACAAAATTCACATGGGAAAAAAAGAAACAAAGGACACAACTCGGTGGGACTCCCACACAGTGGGATGCAAAACCTTTAAAGACAGCCAGTGACAATTTCCCCAGACAGCTGTGCACTGGGGACACTAGAGTAGGAAATGCAAATCTTAACTCAGCTCTAAATAATGCTGTCTGTGTGCCCCAGGATGTGGCCCTGGCCAGACTGTGGGCAGCTCACAGCCCCAAACTTATTCCATATCTTCTCATACTACAGGTTTGAGCATCAAAAAATGTGACCTCAAGATTGCCATGAACAACAGTAACCACCACACAGCAGAAATCAGCACTGAAAGGCTTATAGTGAGGCGGGGGCAGCCATTCACTATCACCGTGAGCTTCTCAGCTCCAATGCACAACTACCTGCAGCAGCTGAAGAGAACCTCCCTCATAGTAGAGACAGGTAACAACTTTACCATACCTATCAGAGCTCTAGTCCTCTACACTCCTGAAGAACAGATCTGGTGGCAAAAGCCATCTCCCAGAGCTGGACAGAGGTGACCACATTTAGAAGTGAGGGCAGTGAGCTGTTTATCTAAGGTAAAGTCTCCTGCTGCAGGAGCTGCAGGGGCAAAACTAGATCTCTTTCTAGAAGAAACACAATAACCCATAGAGGTTCATTACTCTGATTTGAAAGTACTTATTGGATCTCTTTTCTGTCTGTTTGGTTTAAGAATGTTGAAGCATAGCTATCCTGTTACAGGTATCTTCTGTTACCGAATGTTTTTGAGTGAGACCCCTGAGAACGGCAGCAGCGCTCAGCCTCAACTTATTTTACCATAATCTGAGCGTTTGCTTATGATTTTTGTTACAAGACATGGAATCCCAGGAGCAGCAGGTCTGCACTGTTCTGGCTGTTCCTGGTTTCTACAAACTTAGGAAATATACCTCCTGCTTTCAAACACAGAGGCCTGAGTGCAGTAGTAAACTTAGCAAGATCCAATAGGTATTAAGCTGCTAAAGGGTTAAGACTCTCTCACAAGAAAGGAAAGCTATGACTCCGGATATAGAAAAGGTCCCTGTAACCTACATGGGGTGAGGGTGCATCTGGAATGGCCACAACCAGATCTCTTTGGCTGCAGGATTACATCCTTCCAAAGCAGATGGAACCCAGATTGAATTCCCTATCTCCAGCCTGGGAGACGAGAAGCAGTGGAGCGCAGCAGTGGAAGAACAGGACCCGTGCTTCTGGACCATCTCTGTGAACACACCTGCCAATGCTCCCATTGGCAACTACGATCTGTTTTTACATGCCTCCAAGGCTCACCGTCTCCTGGGCAACTTCACCCTTCTCTTTAATCCCTGGTGTCAAGGTAGGTGGTCAGAAACAGAAAGACAGGCAGGGACCAGTCACTTCACAGCCACAGCTTTTGAACTCTGGTGCTCTGCCTCCACAGAGCTTGGGGCTGAGTCATGTAGGGCTCCCCAACACTCCTGCCCTGTTCCTTGTAGCACCTTAGGAAGGATGTGGGGGCTAATAAAAAACATGAAAGTTGACTGACTCAGAACTTCTGCATCCTTCCTGGAGTACCCCACTGCCAGAGCTCTGTCCTCCTGCTAAGGGAAAAATGTTTGATAAAGTGTTTCCTATCATAAAGATTTTAGGATGAGTCAAGAGTCAAGACAATAAATGGTCTGATTAAGGCCACTGTATCTTCTTTAAGGAATGGAGAAGTCGATAGCCAGGAGAGTAAAAGAGCGAGCTAGTGCAATAGCCTAAGTCTGGAGACACTTTTTGAACACAGAAACAGAAATGACAATCAAATTCTTCTTTCCTGCCTTGTTCAGAATCTGCGGTTATTTTTCCCAGGACAGAAAGTCCCTGAAGTGCAGCAGGGTCTGCTAATGTGAGAGACACAAGTGCATCTGGGACCAGCAATACTTTCTTCCTAATGCTTTTTTGCCTCTAATCTAGATGATGAGGTGTTCTTGGCTAACGAGGCACAGCGGCAGGAGTACATTTTAAACCAAGAGGGTATCATCTACTGGGGGACTGAAAATGCAGTCCTAGAACAACCCTGGGACTTCAGCCAGGTAAGCGAATGGTCCAAAATGTCTGTGCTGTCTCACAGCCACCAGCAGAGGAAGGGTGAAGATCTCCCATGTGTACAGGATGTTACCCACTCCCATACTGTGACTCTGATGAAAGAACTTTCTCTCTGCACTCACAGTCTATGTCTGAAACTGTGCAGGAGAACAGAGACCTGTGTATGAAGTCCCATAACCCAGTATATATAATTTTAGCTACCTGCTCAGG
This sequence comes from Thinocorus orbignyianus, assembly GCA_013400375.1. Taxonomy (NCBI): domain Eukaryota; kingdom Metazoa; phylum Chordata; class Aves; order Ciconiiformes; family Thinocoridae; genus Thinocorus; species Thinocorus orbignyianus. The sequence continues at coordinate 1,078,823 of VXBW01007184.1, forward strand.
CTGTCCTCTATGAAGAAATACACTGATTTCCATCTAGGCTTTGTGTACCTTCCTTTCATCAACAAATATAAAAGCATTTAACGAACCTTAGTAATACTGTCTCTATTTTAAAGGGAGGACAAGCAAATTTTTCCACTTTCCTAAGGCTATCTGATACAGCCAGTGATCAGAGTGGGATTTTATCCCACTTTACTGTCACCAAATCGCAAAAGTACCTCTGTGGCAGCCTACAGAGTGCTCCAGAAAAGCATTGATTTCCCTCAATTAGGGGATGCAGCATCATGCTCATGCATTTCCCACCTTGTTTCAATAAAGCTGTAGGTCTGCCTTTACTATGTTGTGTTCCCCCTCCAAATCTCTGCCTGGAGCTCTCCTCCGCACCCTACTTCCATAAGAAAGGGAGAAATCATTTGCATGGTTACAAACCCTGCCAGGGACTCCAGAGTACAAACCCTCAAGCCAAATCTCCTAAAATTATGTGTTCTTGTTTCAGTTTGAGAAGGATATTGTTGATATCTGCTTCTTGCTGCTGGATGTAGGCGAACGTCACCAACGAGACAAGGATCACAGCCAGCGCAAGAACCCTGTTCACGTCTGCCGCACAGTCGCTGCCATGGTAAGGAGAGCAGCCCTGACTCTGGCAGGGAAAACCCCAATGCAGAGCAAAGGCCAGCATCTTCTCAACCCCAGCTTACGGCAACCAAAGAGGAAGCCTGCCCAGGCCTATTCCAAACAACTCCTCCCACCCATCTCCTTTTTGCACTGATGTTCCCGCAGCAGACACGTAGAGCTGCAGGAGTTTCTTAGCAGGGACAGTAGACTTACAGAATAAATCTCAGGGGAGACTGTTGCACTGGTTCTGCTGAGCCATGACCTTCATGCTTGGCACAAAAAAATCCTTTTGGTTTCATCTGCCTTGGGAATAGCCTCATCAAACAGGGTGAGGTGCACCTAGCAAAGAGAGACAATTCCTTAATCCACATTTCTCTCCTCCTTCTCTGCAGCTGAACTGTGATGAGCTTAGAGGACTCCTGACAGAATACGGGACTGGGCAGTACTCTAATGGGACATCTCCTTCCAAGTGGCTGGGAAGCAGCCCCATACTCCAGCAGTGGGCTGCAGCACAGTGCAAACCCGTCCGCTATGGGCAGTGCTGGGTGTTTGCTGCAGTCATGTGTTCAGGTACAGTGGTGGCCAAAGACTTTTGTGTTGAGCAGAGCCTTATTTGGTCTGCAGAACCTTTAACATATGCCTAAATTGCTGGATTAACAGAGATCCCAGTAACGTAACCTTTAATCTTTAGGTGAGGTGCTCAGAGTTTCCTCATCAACATTCAGCATCACCAGCTTTGATGTAAGATATCAGTACACACCATTCACTTAACACATCTTATTTCCTGAGGGGTCAGTGTCTCTGACAAAGTCCAAACAACAGGCCTGGTGCCATTCCTAGAACCAAAAAAGGCTCTACATTTATTAGCAGAGGCATCCTTGGGGCAAGACATACAACTGATTCATGGCTCTTTCTTCTGCACAGTTCTGAGGTGCCTGGGAATTCCTACCAGGGTGGTCACAGGCTTTACATGGGCTCACAACACTAACAACAACCTGAGCGTGGACGAGTTTTACGATGAAGATGGGACATTGCTTACACAAGACAAGACTGCTCGTGTCTGGTAAGAAAACATGGCAGGGCCCAAGCAAGAATTTGAGGCAATACCTGGATCTAGGAAGCGATAGAGGGGGGAAAAGAAAGAGGTGAACAGCGTCAGGGAGATGGATAGGGGCTACCTCGGCTGATATCCTGTCTACACCACCTGTTCTTGAGGAATTGCCACAACTCAGACTGAAGAGTGCCCTATTACCAAGGCCCACAGAGGAAGAATGATAGCCCAGTCCAGCTGGAGAAACTGCACTTGTGTCAAAAGCCATGGTCTTTGCTCTCCTCCATGTGCACTCAGCACTTTCAAAGGAGCACTAATGGGCTGTGGTTTGGCTAAAACTTTACTGTACCTTGGGGTTCAGTCCCTTGGTATAAGCATGTGATCCTCTCTTTTGCAGGACCTTCCACGTGTGGAACGAATGCTGGATGGCTCGAGCAGATTTGCTACCAGAGTACAGTGGGTGGCAGGCGCTGGATGCCACCTGCCAGGAAAAAAGCAAAGGTAAGATATCAAAGACAGGCCTGGGGGGTGTGGGGTGGGTAGTAAATATGGTAGTTCAAAATTCCTCCCTTCTCCAGCTTCCCAGGGAAGGATGCAAAAGGACAGGAACTCACCCTGTCGACTTTAAGCACTAAATCATCATTCATCATGTTTGGTTTGTGCAGCTTGTGTAGCTGTAAGAGCTCTGTCACAGCACAGCTCCCTAATGTCCTCCTAAACTAGGTACTTCACCATTCCCAGTATAGATCTGAACTAGGCATGGGTCTAGCTGGTAAAGCATACAAATCTCAACTGGGCCACATCTTCTTTTCAGGTCCATCCTTCTGCGGGCCAGCCCCTGTTAAAGCCATCAAGGAAGGGGACACCGACATCAATTACGATGTCTGCTACTTCTTTGCTGCCATCAATGCCAAGTGCCAGGTCTGGATACAAAAAGCAGACGACACCCTCAAGCCAGCTTTCGGTGGCACTAAGTACACTGGCAACAACATCAGCACCAAGAGTGTGGGCAGTGAACGCTGCGAGGATATCACACACAACTACAAGTATCCTGAAGGTACAGGGATGCAAGTGGCTGAGCATGTTCCCTCTCAGCATTAAAAGTGAAGAATAGAGACTAGACAGCAGAGCCATTCCAGAGCATGAGGGTCATCTACTTCTCCCTACTTCCCATTCCTAAATAGCAAGAGAACACCTTACTTTTGCTGTCTACAGCATCAAAGCGCAGCTCATACCCTAAATTTCATCCTGCTTAATTACATTAACCAGCTCTCTAGAACATCAGGCCTTTCTTCACCTGGCACTTTCCTGTGTGGAAAACCTTCTTTCTTGATTTCTGTTACCTGTACACTCTGAACATTCACCTCCCATTACCTCTGTAACATATAAAGATGTATTTCAGACTCCAGCCTTCCAGAAAGAACTGTTGTGCTCCCAGATACCATGCTCCCTCAAAAAGTAGCTCCCCCTTCAGAATCTATTACTGAGAGCTGCTTCCCTGACCCAATCCTACCACCTAATCTTAGCCTGCAGCATGTCATCTCCTTGGCTGCAGGCCATCCTGAGAGAACATGGTGCTGAGCCCAGCTACAGTCAGAGAGGCAACTGCCTCTCTTACTCTGACAGATGGTAGCACCAAGGTGCTTTAAAAACAACGACAAATCTTTCCAAGTGGAATCTTTCAGGTGCATTTAGTGTTTCACACTAGTAAACGGGAAAGAATACTACATGTGCTCCATTTTTTTGACAGGTTCTCTTCAGGAAAAAGAAGTACTTGACAAAGCCTACAGAAAGATAAGGAAACTCGAGACAACCAGCAGCAGCAGCGAAACAGAGTTTAGATTCATTCCTACTGTCTTTGAAGAGCCAGTCAACCTTTACATCCATCTGCAGTCAAAGAGTTCTCTGACACTGGGACAAGATGTTCCACTGTCCGTTGAAGTGTTTAACCACAGTGGTGGAGAAAAGGCTACTCACCTGGTAGTCGGGATCCAGTCTCTACATTATAATGGTGTGCCCATTACCCAGCTTTGGAAGGAAGACTTTCATTTTACTCTCAAAAGCAATGAAGGTAAGGACTCCACTGGGTGCATGGCTACAACAGCACATCTAGTCCTCTTGCTTCGGGAAAAATACACTCAGCCACAAAAGCCTGGCTGAATAGATGGTTGTAGGTGATTGAAATAAAACATTTCAGCAACATCATCTTGGGAGATTTTGAATCTGCAAATGCAGCTGAGATCACTTAAGCTTTTAAACGTGGCGGTTTTTAGTACAAAGTTGGGCACTAAACACGCCTAGGTGCAACACAGGCGAAGATCAGACTGTACTTGCCATCTGCACTGTCACCTGTTTCACCACTCTCCATTCCAGCAAACAGGCTGCAGGTCTTTGTGCCTTACTCGCAGTACAGAGGAGATCTGGGCGAGAACCACCTGCTTCGGCTGACCGCTGTGCTGAGAGACAAAGACTCCTTCTACATCTACTTTGCACAGGAAGAGATCAGCGTTTGCGGGCCCCCTCTCACTATTGAGGTTAGATCGGTCTGCCATTGTTATTGCAGCAGTGAGAAAACACCTTACAGTCATAAGCAGCAAAAAGGTTCTGCTGGGTTGAGTGTCTCTCCTGATGCTGTCTGCTTTCAAAGCACTAAGGCATCCGTTTGGGAAAGGGGAGTTGTGCCACACTGTCGTATACAGTACTGCCCACTTCTATCTTGTCTATGCATGAGAATAAGGAAAATCCTCAATGACTCCTAACTCACTCACCAGTCTGGAAATTCCAGAGGCAAACTACAGCAGCATGTTGTAGTTGAGAAGAAAGGAGGCTGGAGTTTGCCTCTTCTGGCAGCTCAGGCTGAGATATCTGGCACCAAAAAAAATCATTTGTCTCCCTTTAATCACAGAAGAATCTTTTTCCTTCTCTCAGTTTCATCTCATTTCCTTCTTTCAACAGTTTCCAGAAAACATGGTGCAGTATCAGCCAAGCACAGCAAAGATCAGCCTCCTGAACCCTCTCACCGAACCCCTGGAGAAGTGTGTGATAGTGGTTGCAGGGCGAGGGCTCATTTACAGACAAAGGAAGTACAGGTAACTGCAAACTGATTGATCCAAAAACAGTAAATGGAAAAAAATACAACCTAGAGAAACCCTTGCATAGGAAAGGTTCTCCCCAGAAATATGCAGGTAAGATGTGGTAGGAAAAGACTGCTACAATGTGAAAGCCCCAGGCATCCCATCCTTTATTTACAGAGAATACAGAAGATTTTCACACCAAAAATGAGAAAAGCCAGATAACAGAACTTTGAATTGATGTGTAACACATAAGTTGAAGCCCGTATGATGTTCGTGAAAGTTCAACCCCAAAGGCCTAGACAGCAGAAGGAAAGCCCCCTGCCAACAAAAAGGTTAACAGGCAAAGTACCACAAGACTTCGGCAGAAACAGACATTAACTACAATAAGTTATAGGTCATTGAAATGAGCTACGAAATTTAGCAACGATTTGCTGTTGAGCAATCAATTGCTTTCTAGCTATCCACTTGAACACCTCTAAGTGGAGCAAAACTACAGTTTGTGACATGTTTCCACCCATTCCCCACTGTCAGCACTAAAGACAGTCCCTGGGTACAATTCTAAGTATTGAAGAACCAGACAAACCTGACTTAGCCAAGGGTCACCCTAAAAGGCATGCTCTCCTTCACGTGAAACAAACCCTACAGAGTTCTCTTAAGAAGCAGCATTAGGGCAAAGTAACCTTAGACGCCTCCATGGGAAGTTCAACCCTCTGGTCATATCTCCCTCCCAAACTCCTGTCAGACCACAGTTCTGCTGTGGTAGTTCAGATAACTGCTAGCCTTCTCTATTATTTTTCCCTTCCCCCTTTTTTTTTTTTTTTGCACCATACTCCTGCCAAGCAAATGCATCTCCTGGTCCCTGGGAACTAGAAATACAGAGAGATGTGCTTCCCGTGTAATGCCTTCTTGCCTTTCAGGCTGGACCCCGTGCAACCTGACTGCAGTCAAGAGCTGCAAATCCCACTCACCCCCATCCAAGCAGGACGCCGAAGACTCACGGCACGTCTCACCTCCCATCAACTCCACAACCTGAAGAGCTACAAAACTACAGACGTCGCAGCTGCCTGATGCCCAACTCAGAACAGGTCCTGCTGTCCTGTTTACAAAAGAGTGGTCGTGATCTGTGCTTTCATCTTAGGCAGGCATAGATTGTTAACATCTTAATTAAAGTCATATTTAACACCATATCTGACTGATTATTTTTACAAACTCAACTCTGTCCCACCTGCCACTACACCTGCTCTCCAGTTTTGTAAGTCAATCCATACTGTGACAAGACAGGTTAAACGCTTGAGCAGATGCTGCATTTCTCACCACAGGTATGTGCTGAACCCACCACTACTTAATCATTTTTCCCCACCCGTGGCAAAAAAAAAGACATTTTAGAACTTTAAAGTGATCATAGACATAGCATTTCTCTAGAGATACACTCTTACACAGATCCTTGATGTTGGTAAAGCAGTAAACGATGTTTTCTACTACTTTTTGAGGAAACAGAAAAGAGAAATAGTTCACTTTTCTAAGGTAAATGGGAAATAGCAGCAGAGCTGCATATTTTTTAATAGTTCATTGGGCTGCTTGCAAAAGAAGCAAGACCCTTTCCTTCTGTACAGATCCTGTCACCTGAAAACAGATAAAGCCACTCATGCAAATCTGGCAACATTTTATTGCTCTCTGAACCCCACAGCAGGTGTAATGTCTGAAGAACGGGGCACATTCACAGCATAAATACGCAGAATTGCACCATCCCAGGAACCCAAGCAAAATGTCACCTTCTGCAATGGCAAAGAGCAACTTCCTGGCAAAGTTTTACCAAGCTTCAGTAAAGTATTCTCCTAAAAAACATCGTTCTCATCATTATCTCAGTAGCTGGAGAGCGGCAAAATTCACTGGAAAAGCATATGCCAGAGCCAGTGGCAGCAACACATGTAGACACAGAAGAGCTAAAGTTGACCCTGTGTGAAGTTCTTGATTTTGTTCATGTTGTGATCTACTGCATCAGTTAGAAACTGCACCCAGCCTTCCTCTGATGGTGGACATACATGGCTTGTCCTGCAAAAGTGGAGGAAAGCGGAGGTTGAGGCACTATCTGTGGAGGTATTTAAAAGATGGGATGACATAGTGCTTAGAGACACGGTTTAGTGATGGTTTTCTATCACAGTTAGGTTGATGGTTGGACTAGATGATCTTAAAGGTCCCCTCCAACACAGGCAATTCTATGATTCTATGAAATTCATTAGGAAACCCTCCTGGGTGTCATAGTTATGCATCCAGATAGCACATGAGTACTGCAACGTGCTGAATTACCACAGCATTAAGCCAGGACTGCTATAGCCCCAGAGTCTTTTAACAAGGAAGAACACACATCCATGTTTCTTGCCCCAAACCTCAACGCATCTTCGTGTGTCTTCTGTGAGAACCACTTTCATCCCTACCATCCTTTTCTTACTCCCATCCCTTCATAACTGAGGAACATCACAATTATACCAAAATGCCAGCATTTACTGTCTAGAAACGAGTCAGGAGGCAGAAAGATATCAACCTTCATAGCAGGGAGCACACACTTTTAAAATCATAACTCATACTCACTTTGTAATCTCTAAGACTTTCTTTAATACCGAGGCCAACTTAGCAGCCTAGAAAGAAACAAAAAGGAAATAAAGTGAGCCAAACAATCACATAATCACTCCAATTTGATTTCTTCCCCTTTTCTACATCCCAGTGAGCAGACCTGCAATGCAGGTTGTAGACACTTACATTGAGTCGCACAGCCAACTGGTTGACAGGTGGATACATGCTCAGTGCCAGCTCATCAACACTAGAACGGAAGAGAGGGAAGCAATGGAAAAAAGGTCCTGATAGCACAAGTCATGGTCAAAACCTACCCCCACCCTAAATTTAAGTCAGGAACCACAGTGTGTGACAATCGGACGTCAGTCATACCCATGGGATGCTTCTCACCACGTTCTCAGATATATCTGTGCGCCACTCTCACCTCAGAGCGAGACATGGCCACAGCACCACCACAAGCTGCAACACACATTCCTCTCCCAACTTACACAACTCTCAACAGCCTATGCCATAATAGTTTTCCCACCACACCAGCTTCCACTACCTGCTCACAGCTCCAATATCATAAAGGTTTTCCTAACCCATTCTCTAGACCTCAAGAAATTCAGGGGCCACTCTGGAGCAAAAAGCAGCATGGGGAGAGACCTGCTTACCTTGGACTGATCTCATTAGCAATGTCTGCAAGATCATCCAGCTGAGCTATCTGCTCTGGAGAATCAGCTTTGCCGTAAGTCTTCACTGCACCCAAGACTTTCTTTAGGCAAGCTTTAGAAGCCTTCATTAATCCCATGCAGGAGCTAAGCAGCTTCCGGTCAGCTTCTGACCAATATGTATCCCTATTGCCCCGGAAGCCCAGCTCTTCATCTTCCATGATGTCACTGTAGGGGTCTTGCCCTTCTGCCAGAGCCTGTGAACACAGATGCACTAAAAGCTCAGAGACTAACATCAAATCCAGCAACACTCAGGAGAAAACGGAAAATGTCATCTAAAAATCATACAAATAATCTATGGAGGAATCTCTTTCCAACCAGCATCTCTGTTGCCAGGTACTGTTAACTTTAGCAGGACTGGATTAAGAAAAACTAACCCCTCACTCCAATCAAACAGAGCAAACAGCAAGAACCTGGGAAGTAGTGCCATTCTTACATCAGCCTAAAGCACCCCACTGCCCCCCACCCAATTCAGGACATGGCTTTACAGAAACCTTATATAAAAGTAAACCAGGCTTGAGTTTAAGAACTCCAGACAAAACACAATAGCTCGTATCAAACTGCATTTAAATCAAAGCCTGTATATAGAATACGTTCTATCACCGTAATCCATCACTCCAAGTCTTAGGGGCTTCCTTACATGTTCCATCTCCTCCAGGGCATCCTTGACCACACCTAGACTTGCTGCTAGAGCTGACGCAACTGCTGCCTGGTTATCTGCAAAAGCAAAAAGATGAATTTGAACTGATTCAAATCAGCTTGCAACAACGTTCGTCTAGGTCTGAGACAGATCTTGAGATTACAGGATCAAACTTTTTGCAGAGCTCAGAGCTGCACTGTTGTCATGCAAAGAGGCCAGCCTGGCTTCCAAGCATATACATTTCAGGAGCAGCTGGGTTTTGCAGAATGAGTGAGCCTTCATTGTATTAGCCAGAATGTTTCTTGCAAGGACTACTGACATTCCAAGCCCACACATCCTAGTTTCCTTGTTCTGCAACAGAATACTCACCTCGTGGCAGGCTGGACACTTGCTCACAGGCCTCCCACACACCCCCAGTTGATATAAGCTGTTCCTGAGACAAGCTGAAACAAAACAAAGCCACTGTAAGTTAGACTCAGTAACAGCACTCTGGTAGACTGTTTTTATTTTCTGCACCAAAGATGACCCACACTAGTAGAAGCTCTGCTGGAAAGATGCTACCAACCAGCTTGTTGCTAGTATTTCATGTCTGTGTAAAGCAAAAATTGCTGGCTCCTACAGAAACTATCTGTTGGGACAAGAAGCAGGAGCTTCTTAGAAAGGCCTCTCAAAGTGCTTAGCATATTATTTATCTTTCAGAATCCATGCCTATCAGAAGTCTGTATCAGAGGCTGCTGACCTAAGGGCAGTAGCACGTAATCCATGAGAGGAAGCGGTCCATAGCAGTCTGATAAAGCTTTATAAAGCTACACAACCGGTGTGTGTAACAGTTCACTCCAAGGGTAAAAACTGCCAAAGGGTGCAAATGCTACTGAGCACCTTCATGGGAACCCCGCTCCCAGCACCCTTCCTTGCCACAGACAGGATGAAAGTCTACTTCTCCATGTAGACAAATGTAACCAACTCCATCACTGGGACGAGAGAGTACTGTCAGGGTCTTGAGCATACTTCACCCTCCTACGACTTAACCTGCCTCAGCTGAAGAGTTTAGTTGGCTTAAATACAAGGTTGGCCCCTCTGCTAATAGGAGGCATTGTGAAGAAAGACAGAAGTAAGGGCCAGCCCCTCTTTACTCCATGAGGTGCTTTTACTCTGAGGCTCTTTCACTGGGCCCTGTTTGTGCTACATCACAGCTATGGAGCGGTTATGTCTGCTCCCAGTCTCACATTCCCTTTACTCTGACCTGCATCCTGACCCACTGACTTGACCTCAGACCAAACCCATCATAACAGACATGCTGGGCAATCACTGGATGGTGCCTGGTGCTCATTACTCTCTCTGGACCCTGCTCTGACTTGCTGGCCTGACTTTCCAGCTGACCTCATCGCTATGGGCTCGTCTGATCATCTGGACTCTCAGCTGAGCCTCACTGCCTTCACCAGCTCTGCTCTGCTCACTCACACACTGGGGGATAAGGTCTTTGCCTCTTTCTGCCTTGTAACAATGCTCTGCTTCTGCCTCCCTCCTTCCCTTCAGAAATAGTCTGCACTTGTTGCTTCCTAACAAGTACTATTTTAACTTTCCACCCCTTTTTTTTTTCCTGGAAAATTGCCACCTTTCCAATGGAGCACTGAGAATTGTTTCTGCGAGTTGGATCATTCCTTCCACTACTTCAGTGGTAGCATCTCGTACCATCTTCCGAAGAGTAGTACCTGGTTGAGATTGAGAAAGAGGAAGAATGTCACAAAGTCAGCACCAACAGGAAGCAAATGCTGAAGATGAACACACAGGCTGCTCTGTTTGCACGGATACACTGTATAAACAAAGCCATGGGTATTTTGAAGGAAGCAACATACTTCCCAGTTCCAGAAGGACTTTGGACAAGAATTTCAGTATTTTATAAATATGAATGTTCAATGAACTATACAACTTTCTATGTTATTACTCTTTCACAGATGGAAATCTGCAGGAGCAGACAGAAGTGGTTCACGCATAAACATGCTGCAAATCTACAGAACAGTTGATAATGGGACTACTTTGCCTTCCTGCAGATGCCAGATCTTGTATTAGGCTCTGAAATACCAAGCCTAATATATATAGGTTTCATATAGTGGTGAAGGAACCATCACCCTATGCAGAGGTGGCTGCCCTGCTCTCACAATCTCACCTTGGCCCTTGGGGAGCCAATAGTACACTGTGGCAACTGCAAGAACAGCATTTTGGACATCTTCACTCAGCTTCTGACAATCCTGGAAACAGACAGGCAAAGGGATTAACCGTGAGCAGTGCATGGCTGCACCGCATTTAGAGAGTCTCACAAGCAATCACTTATGTTCAGATTGCTTTGAGAAAAAGGAAGTACAGTAATCTTGCTCAAGAAACAAATACAGCACAACAAGCAGATACAGTAAGCAAGATGTACGCATCAAAAACTGACTCATGATTTGATAACAAAACACACCCTGGTCATGCATCAGAGAGGAAGAGGTAGCTTAGATCGTTATTCTGAACTGGAGATTGTTTTTTTCTTCTCCTCCATACACAAGTGTGATTCTCTCAATTAACAGCAAAAATATTGGGCATTCCTTGTTAGATCTAAGGTCTGTACCGTCCAATATACTGCCTCTATCAGCAACCAGCTGCAGATGTTACAGGAAATAATGTATGAATGCTTTTATCTGGCATGACTCCTTAACTTACAGAAATTAGTTCTCTGGGCAATTCTTGAATTGGATTAATACACTCTACAATGCATAGTCCGTATTAATATCCTTTGCTTGCACTGAACCAAATGACTTCATTTTGGGCAAGTGAACCAACAGACACCCGAAACTTGTCTCACACACAGCGATATGACAGTCTCGGGGGGCTTTCGCTCACCTCTGCAGAAGTCAGTGGCGACCCTGAGAATGCCAGACTCAGCTTTGTAGCTTCCTGTGATGTTACTTTGAATGTCTGCCCTAGAAAAGATTCAATGGGAGCAAAAGGATAGAAAGTAACTTGGGTAAAAGAGACAAGAGCAGCCAAACAAGCAACATGGTGGTGCTACTTTGCCCTGCTGCTTGGTTACCATTTCTCCCTTCCAAGCAACATAAAGACATAAATTAAACCCCAATACAGAAGAAAAAAACCTTCTATGCCGTGTTTGTGCCATGCACACTGTGTGTTCCATGTCTGTTTTTTTCCTAGCTGGCAGCGAAAGCCAAAACCGCTTTTTGAGCCCTGGTCCATGACAGTTTCACCAGCGTGTGCCATGAGGCTTCAACAGAGACCAAAGGCTTTACAAGAGCCGAGCCCTGACGACTCTTGGATCCCGCCCATTGCTCTGCCAACGCCCTGGGCAAGGGGCTGAAGACTGGCCAGGGACCCTGCTTGGGGACCTGAACCCCGCCAGGCACCGGCACGGTGGACACCGGCCTCCCTCTGCCCGACAAGAGCCAAGCCCTCATGACTCTTAGATCCTGCCCACTGCTCTGCCAATGCCCTGGGCAGGGGGCTGGAGACCACCCATGGATCCCGCTTGCAGGCCTGAGCACTACCAGGCACCGGTACGGCAGATACCGACCTCCCTCCGCCCGAAGCCTCTCCCCGGCCCGCCCCAGTGTGGGTCCCGGCCCATCCCGCTGCCCCCCATCCCGTACCTAGCGTCTCCCAGAAGCGCGGCAGCTCGAACGGCTCTCGGCCCTCGCTCGGTTCGCCCTCTGTAACGGCAGAGAGATACCTCAGCCAGCGGAGACTCGACTGGGTCGGTCCCGGCCCNAAGGGCTCGCTACATCAGCCGGCGGAGGTCCTCGAAGTTGAGGAGGTTGTTGGCAGTCTCAGACCATGCGGCGTGGGTGGCCCCGTCCATCTCTGGGGCCAGGCTGTTGGTGCTGTCCAGAGTGTGGTTGGTGCCCCCGATCACCTCATGGCACTCGGGGCACCGGCCCTGCTCCATCGCCCCCCCGCACTCCCCGATCACGTAAATGTGCCCGTTTTTGCACTTGAACCAGTGGCCGGGGGGACAACCCACCGCCTTGACAATCTCCACCCGCTCAGCTTCGGAGATGCCCAGCCCTGACTGAGGCAGGGCAGCGTTCAGTTTCTCCAGTCTTGTCTTCACCGAAGCTTCATCCAGCTCCGTGAACTTCTTTGTCCCTTCCAGGATCTGGCGCACACTGAAAATCTCTGCTGCCAGTGCTGGGGCGATGATCCTCGCCCCCTCACACCTTGCCAGGAGGCTCATCAGATAGGTCAGTCTCTGGAGCTCAGCCTGCAGGTCGGAGAGTTCCTGGCCTGTGAAACTGAGCCGTGGCTTATCCAGCCACTCCTGGACTTCATCCAGCCGCTTTCTCAGCCCTTTCCTGTCATTTGCATTAATTTTGCTCATAGAGTTGGTTAGGTCAGCTACACGTTTGTATAGGTTAAGCTGGTTCTCAATTACTCCAATACTCTTTGTGGAGAGATCAGAAGCTTTTAGTTTATCTTCTAGCATGAGGTACTTCAGGGGTAGATTCCTCTGCAGAACAGCATTCTCTGTCAGTGCCGCCTGCAGTCTTTGTCTGCTAGACTCAATCTCCTGAGCTGGACCTTGGATTCTCTCTTTTACCTTTTCTATCTCATCCAGCCGCCTTTTCACAATGGTGCCGTATCTCAAATTCTTTCTGATAGGTGTCTGACACATAGGACATACCTTCAGCTTGATGACAAGCTGATCATCTTGATCATCTTCATCCATATAATGGTCAAGCCCTTGGGACTCAAAGACATGGCCGCAGTCTTCAAGCTGCACAAATCGAGCATCTGGCTCTTCCTCAAAGCCAAAAAAGATCTGGGTGAGTTCCTCACGGTCACAAACAAGGCACTTGTTTGGGCAGGGCTCTCCACACAATCCAATACAAGGATGGCCACAGCGGAGTAGCTTAGCACATGGTACGTTGCAGCGAGGCCTATTGCATGGTTCAGAGCAAAGATTGGTGCACTGGTAGTGCCGGCACCGCCACTCGCACGGCTCAGCACACGGAAAGCAGCTCTCTCCACATTTCTTTTTACACCTACTGTGGATACAGTGGTTCTGACATTCCTGCTGACAGGGAGGGCATTGTGTAGTACACGGCTGCTGGCACTTGTGGGAGCAGATCAAGAAGTGCTTGCACGGGCTGTTACATTGCTTATGAAATCTTCCTTCAAAGCAGGTGTGACAGGAGCCTGAGCACACATGGCCACACTGCAGTGTGACAGAACACTTTGTCTTACATTCTACAGGCTTCTCGTGTTTAATCTCCTCAGTGACCCAGCATTTAACTTGCTGGTCGTGGCCGCATTTCAGTGTGACTGTAATCAGTTTGGGACACCACTTAGTGCATTCCTGCCCACAGAATTTGTTGCATTTGTGTCCACAGTTCAACATCTTCTGACAAGGTTCTTGGCAAATAAATTCACTGTCTGGAACAGAGCATGGTACCATCTGCAGGTGGCCACACTTAAAAATAGTTTTCTCTACTTTCACCATGCATGGTCCACAGGGCTCATAACATGACCGTGAACAGCGGTGCCCAGCTTCACAAAGCACCTTTTGGCAAGGCTTCAGGCACTGGTACTCCTTGTGGTGAGTGTCATATGGGTGACATGCCCTTGTGCAAACGTGTCCACAACTCAGCCTAAATTCACAGGGACGACTACAGCCTCCCTCTGGGACTTTGCTGAAGTCTGCTGCCGTAGATACCAGTGTCTTCGTGTCAGGGTGGTTTTGACAGCAAAGCATCAATGAGCGGCCAATGTGACCCTTCTCCCGAAGGGTGTGAATGATCTTGCTCCAGAGAGGAACCTTGCCAAGCATCCCCATATTTCCAATACAATACATCCCTTTTTTAGCTCTGGATAATGCTACGCATATCCGATTAGGGATCTGTAAGAACCCAGTTCTCTCCTCTTTGTTGCTCCGCACAAGTGACAGCAGAATAATATCATTCTCCTCCCCCTGGTACTTATCTACTACGTGAACCTTCACGCCTGCAAAGATCTTGGCTGGCATGAGCTTGCGCAGACAGAAAAGCTGTCCAGTGTAAGTAGTGAGAATGGTGATCTGAGAAGGCAGGTAATCCTGACACAGGAAGTATTTGCACAGTTCCACTACAAACCGGGCCTCGTGTGGATTCTGGTGGCTTTTCCCTTCCTGGATCTCTTGCTCAGGAAAGTCATGTTCCACAAAGAAGAGGTTAGATAAGACACCCTGAAACAAGAGAAAGGAATGTCAGAAACAGAATTTTAGCTTCCTTCACTGCAGCCTGTTTCTGTGTTCCCGATTGCCCACCGACGGGAAGCCTGTTAAGGAGAAGACTACCTTAGGTGATTTCCTTGTAGATTTCCACAGGGCATTCATCAGACAGGAATTTAAGCTTATTAATCACATTTTAGCTTATTAGTGACATTTCAGTATCCTAATATGAAAGCAGTTCTGTGGATGTTTTTTATTCCCTATATTTTCAGAGTCATTTCTACTGTAGCTTTTCAGGATCTAGAAAAGAGAAGATAAGGTGCTAGCAACATTTCTCAAAGCATCATATTCCATTTCATGTCCCTGGTGTGAACAATGTCTTGTTTTGGTCGTGTGGAAGAAATATGGTAAGTTACCAGCGCACAGGGCTTAGCTCTTGCTTAAAACTGCCTAGAAAAAGCCACGCCACCTCTGCTAGTACAGTAAAAACATAGAGGGAGGACAGTTGCTTTTTCACCAGGAAAACTAGGAACACTATGGACTCCAGCAGTCAATCACCAGCTAAAGGGGCCTAGAGTAGTCTGCTCACCTGTTCAAAACCTCTAATTGCCTTGAGTTAGCAGGAACCTTTATTTTTTGCCTATTAACTGGAATGCTTCTACCCATATGAAATTCTTGGGCTGTGTGTCAAAACCCAGGGACTGTTCTTATCAGCAAAGAACAGTTTCTGTAGATCAAACAGAGATCTTTAGTTTTCCAAGGTGTCCACAGTGCCGTAGTGTCCACTGTTGTACAATTCAATTCAGTGATCACCTGTGTTAGTTAGGGTACTAGATGGGGAGATTCAATTTTGGTGCCTTTTGGAAACTCGGGTTGGCTTCAAAACCATAAGATTCTCCAAAATAGCTTCTCATAAGAGAAATGGGGTAAATTTTTGTGGTCTCCTAAGTGGTTGTGTGGCTTGGGTTGGGTTTTTGTTGTTGGTTAATTTTTTGTTCTGTTGGGTTTTGTTGGTGTTTATTTGTTATTGTTTGTTTGCTTTTTTTATTTGTTTAACTAAACAAATCTTCTGTTGGATACTAGATACACTGGATCTGGATTTCATGATACCAAAAGAAAGCTTGACCCCTTTCCCAGACAGCTTATTCTAGTAATTAAGCCATCTTCAGTATCAATTTTTTCGTGTCTGGCTTCAGCTTCTGCTATAGTTTTTAGTATGCTTTCCTCATCCAGTTAAAGAGCTTTTAACTAATTAGTACTGTCTTTTCATGAAGAGAGATTTATGTAGGCTAAGCTACTGTAATCCTCTAACTACCTCCAATTCTTTCTTCTAGGATATTCAGCCACTGGTGTTTCTGAGATCCAAGGCCCAGCTCTGGCAGCCCAGTGTCAGAGTAACCTCGGCTGAGATTTCTGGGGAAATAGTCGAGTTGTGACAGAGCTGTGGGTGAGTCTGCAGAACGGGGCTATGCAAGGTAAGAAAGGCAAAATTTACAGAGAGATGGGATTGTTAATAGTTCAAAGATGCAAAAAAGCACCAGCATGAAGAGATACAAAATCCTGTTTAAGGTGGGGAAATACAAATGAGAAAACAGTGAGTTTGTGTTAAGACAAACTCAGTAACATTAAGGAAGAAGCAAAGGGTGACACTTCTGATTCCTGCCTGACTACAGCAGAGACTCTTCAAGCGTCTTACAGTGTGACAAGCACACTAATGCTTAGAACTTATTAAACCCTAGTTGTTTATTGTGCATGTTAGCCAATAAATGATTGCTTTATATTTTAAGGCTGAAAACATCTTGTTTGCAGATGTTGTGTGTTGGTAAAATGCCCAGAGAACCCAAGGAAGGAGGGCTCCAGTAATCAAGTCATCTATCTTTCTTTGGAGTTTCACATATTATGCTTTAAGTCTCTCGTTTAAAATTTCTTCCTAGCTTTCAGTCTCCTACTGTTCTTTTTGTCCCTCTTCCTTTTTTCACAGTTCTTTTGAAGTCATCAGTTCAGGATCCATTTCCAGTGTTCCCCATTGCTAACGCCAGAAGAACTACACATTACTTGCCTGCTTCTTCTACATCACACATTTCCTTGATTCAAGTATAAATTTCAGTAACTGACCTTGATCTTGATTCTTGATCAAGAATTTGAAATCCTTGGACACTACATTTTACAGAAACTCATTTTAGCCGGTAACTGAGGACAAAAACAATTGCTTAGATTGATGAAAACTCACTTTTATGTTCTCATACTTCAGGACAGAGGGATGGTTCTCCAGCTCTTGATATATATGAGGGCTGAGAAGCTGGGCAATTTCAGGACGCATGCGGTGCTGGAACAGAAAGCAGTTGTATCAGTCTCGAGGAAGAAGAACCGTATTACCCTGCCAATATTCTGTTGTTCCACTGTACAGACTGTGGCTGAACACAAGACAAGGATGACTTCCCAGTAAGAGTGAAGAGGGGAGCACTTCCCAATCCCCATCCTCTCCCATCCCATCGCTGCCACCTCCAGCAATCACAGGAGGAGGAGTAGCAGAGTATCTTCAAGAAAATAATTTGGGAAGGCTGTTGTAATAACACTGGTCTCAGTGTAAATCTGCCACCACTGTTCTAGTAACAAAAGCCAGCACCTCACCCTAACCATTACATGAGGCAGGTTGAATACAGCACTGCTGAAAGCAGAATTAACTTCTCCAAGCATCACGATCACTAAATAATTGAAAGTATACAGGTACGCTATGGCAGTTTGACAGCTTTTACCATTCTTCTTGGAAATTAATAGCACATTCTTTTATTTTATACTGCTCTGAGAGTAGAAATACAAACTTAAGTGTCCTACAAACTTAAAACAGCCTAAATATAAATGCAATGGAGTTCTTTTATAGCTTTTCCTCACTTGGTATTTCAGACGGACAAAGGGAAAATTGACTTTCACCAGCCGTTCAAAGAGAGAGACTTCCAGATTGAAGTTCTTGGCCAGGTCATACACGTTTGCACTAGGCCGCAGCTGAAAGAGAAGTGATAAGAGATCTATATCTTAGTACTTTTCCTATGTATTAATAAGATTTTTCACTCACCTTTTTCTTTTGTGTCACTGGTGCCCCATAAAAGGCCAGAGACTGGATTCTTGCAAAAGTGCTAAGTATCAAAGTTAAATACAGTTACAACTGAAATGGATACAAGTACATGTAAAATCATATCAAACTAAAAGACATGTCCCACAGGAGCTCTGCTCCAGGACCTGTGCTATCTGTGGAAGCTGAGGAGCAGCAAGTCTTGGCAAACATTCACATACGGTGTTTGGTTAAAAGGTTCTAGCTCATTTGCATGAGAGTTAGAGGCATTAGTCATGGATGTTACCTGCTGGTGATCTCCAATGAGGATAAGATGCTGGCAAGCTTTACTCAGAGTAGTAATGGTGTGAGCCTCAAGCACCTCTGCTGCCTCTTCTACAATGACAATTCGTGGCTCTACTTTTTGCAAGATCTGACGGTATTTTGCAGCGCCTGAGCAAGGAGAGAAGATAAACTTCAGTGGAATATGATTACATGCAGGCAGCAGGACAAGAGTTTTCAGGGAGGGAGAGTAGGCTGTGTGCCAGAAGAGACTGGGGTTCTTCCCAAGATTCCCTATTTCAAGACCCAGTTTTTGGAACTTTAAAACAGCACCATACCACGGATGGCTTCTGCATGAAAGGCAGGTAGGGATTAGAATCCTCCTGCCTGCCTTGGCCCTTTCCCAACCCTTGTTTTAGACATAAGATACTTACTCAATATGTTGATCAACACACATAAATAAATAAACAAACCTAAAATTGTCTCTCCAAAGGGTCATATTACATTGACCTTTACACTACCATCACCAGAAGGTGGCATGAGTATAGCAGTACAGATATCAGCTGTGCTTTACTAAGGCACAAGTGGAGCATTTCTATTAGAAATGCTTGAGATGGAGGGAATGCAAGAGTGCACAGAAACTGCTGAGGCCGCATGTGATACTAGACTTTTGGCAACAAGTTCCTTTAACCATTACTGGATGCAGTGCAATACTGGTTTGCTTCCCAACTGCTGCGCACCTGTGGTTGTCATCCCCACAACTCGGGCCTCCTTGAGAATGCAGAGATCTTCCTGCAGCTTGAGTTCTGACAGCCTTTCTGCTGCTGCCTGATACTGCTGCTCATGCTGCAGAATCCTCTGTCGAATGAACCCCTGATAGGTCTGTAGCCAAAGCCTGAGAAGAAAGAGCGATTATCAAACACAGCAAGGGGAACAGGACAGTGATCCACAAGTTCTGAGTGCATTCAGTTCAAAATTTCCTGTGTGTCTTTTGGGCAAGAGATAATTAGCATCTGTCCTTAGTCCCAAAGGCACACAGTGGAGACGACAGCGCTGCCTGCTGTCATACAGGAGGTAGGGAAGGTAAGAACAAGCACGTTCAAATAAAGAGCTGAACAGGTATGGACAGAAACACTGTGGCTTGACAGAAAGAATTTGCAAACTGGAACAGTCCCAGGAAATAATCTGCATGAGAGACACTGCAAAATAGCTTTGTCACCTGTAAAGCCTCCAGCGGGAGCTCAGGTCAAGCTGCCAGACATTCTGAATAGCCTTGGCCTCTAACTCTGTCATCGCACCCAGTTTACGGAGCTCAATCTTCATCTTCTGTTTCATTTTCTTCCTCTGGGCAGAAGTTACCTGCGGAAAAAAGCAGCTCCCCAATAAGGAGTTACAGCACAAAGGTTCTTCTTTATTAGCACCCCCATGTTATTCTTTATACAGTCAAGCAGAGCCAGAGCAGGCTAGTGCACGCAATTACCTCCCACTGCATGGCATTCTGTTGTGGCTGGGCTGTTCCTTGTTCCTGATCCTCCAGTTTCATAGCCAACATCATGCTGGCAAGTTCATGAATAGCTCTGTGGTCTTCCTCCTTCCTTCCCTGAGGCTTTGCTGCCTCTTCATCCTCAATCACTCTGTCAGCTTGAATCAGGTCAGCCTCCTCTGCGATCTCCAAAAGCTCCTCTTCAGCTTCACCTTCCCACTCCTCCTCTCTCTCCTGCTGACCGCCTGTGAGAGTCACAAGTCACATGCAGTAAGCCACAGCCACTCTACCAGAATCGCAGAGCAGCAGACAGGTCTCTATGTGGATATTAAGGTTAATCTTCTTTCCACTGCCTTATAGTACTGGGCATCTCTCAGTGTCTGTTAAGTAGCAGTGTCTCTTCTGGCACATATGCACTGCTTAGAGAAACACACCTGTGGAGAAATGTATTGGAGGGGGATGTATGTTTGGGTTTGGGCTTTATTACCTGGATTCTCAGCCCCTGTGTTCTCTGCAGCATTCTGGGTGAAGATGGTTACACCAAGGCCCAGCCACTCCAGAATCATCGAGTGTTTTGAAGCACTGTAGTAAAACTCCTCATTATCCTAATACAAGGAAAGTCAAATCAGCCAGGCTTATTGCACTTCAGAGTCTTCAGATGATGCCAAAGCAGCACCTTGAAGCAGCAGGCAACTAGGACAAGTCCCCTGAGAGACCTCCAGAGCTAGAGAGTTAGAGCAGTCTCAGATCTTCAGAAAGATCATCCCTCCTCACTTTCAGTTTAAGAGGCTTTTGTTTGGGCACTTAGAATCTCTGCAGTTTAAAGAAACAAAATGTAAAACCCCGACCTGCCCCACCTGGTCTAGACTACTGTCACTTGCACAGCTTGCTGTTCACTCCTTTTTAGCAAGTAAGTGTGCTTGGGGAACCTCAGACCTATTAGCAGAAAGGGCAGTAGTATAAGTTGGATCTGCTTGGCTGAGAAGAAAGAGACCTCTCTTACCAAACCATTCATCAGGCTGTCCCAGTGCTGGGGTGCAATGCATGATTCCAGGTGGCGCTCATGCAGAACTCCGTACGTCGTGCACTCCAAGAGCTTTGCTCCTTCTTGGAGCTGCTGCTCAGCCTTCTTCATCTCGTTGGTTATCTACTCAGAACAAAGGGAAGGGAGGCACCATCATACTCAGAGAAGCAAAGTTCAGAAACACAGAGGCTGATTTCAGCGTAAGACAAGGTGAAAGAACAGGTGTGGAGGAAGTTTAGTTTAGTTTTAGTTTTAGGTTAGCTCCTCCAATGAACAGGCAACCCATTCCCTCCATCTCCAGTGAACTCTGCACATACATTCACGTAGGCTCTGCGGAGATGCATTGGCAAGTTGTGTCGGAATCCGAACTTCTTCCTCAGCTCCCTCAAGGTGAATTGCTTCAGGATCTCACTGTTACTTCTGCCCCCAACACGCACCATCCCATCTTTTTGGAATGTGTGTATTCCTGGGAATGAAAAGGAAATATTAGTACTAAAGAGGCAAACTCTGTTTTCTGCAGTAGGACAATGGGTAAGGAGAACACCCTTTGCCTACAAATACTAGAATGGATTGGTCTGAGTGAAGTTTTCTTACTGTGAATCAACAGGGCTAGAATCATTAGAATAAGCCAGAAGGGCAGGTCATCTCGCCGCAAGATGGGCAGAGAAAGAGTGACAGTGTAATTTCTACCTGACCCTCCATCACACTTGCCAGGTGTTCTTACCTTCTAAGAACTGATCCAGTGCATGGTTAGTGTAGCAGACTATAAGGATGGGAGACTTCTGGATAGTGCTTTGCCACACGTGATTATTAGCCAAAAGAGCCTGAACAATCTTCAAACCCACATAAGTCTTCCCTGCAAAACAAGCTCAGAATCAGAAAAGGGTAATCCACCCTCTAAGGGGTGCCTTGAAACACAGCAATCACCAAAATCAGATACAAGACTTTCTTCTGGGCTGCAAATCTGGGCTGTGCCAAGAGAGCTGACCCTGGAGGTAGCTGGTTTACAAAATGCAAAGGAAGTAGCATGACACTGTCTTTCTGGCCTGTAGTTGAGCAAGGCCACGAGCTGCAAGAATGTTGTCTTCAGTGAATACGCCGGACCTGAACCCAGGGTTTCCTCTGCCACTGTGTCCCCTGGCCCACTCTGATGCTGGCTTCATACAGGACATTTGGCTGCACAGGAAACATCCACACACTAGCGGAAATCAAGTAGTGGCGCTTGTTGAGTTCAGGTACCATTTGAAACAATTACAGTTAATCTTGTAACTCTTTATCCACAGAGGATCCTGGCTGAACACTTGCAACATTCAGCTGCAAAGACAAACAGGACTCTTGCATGGCAAAGAGATACCACCTTGTTTGATTTTCAACCAAAGATGGTTGAAAATGTTGTCACCCCAATACACAAGCAGAGCCAATAGTGCAGTTGGTGTCTACTTGCAACTAGGTTGGCAATGTGTAAGATCAGATATGGGTGTCTGAGGATATTTTAACCTTCTCCACAGCTCATACTAAGTGGGTTGCTCAACCATCAGTCAGGCATGGAACTGAAGATATGGAGACAGTACAGGTTAATTTCCCTAAATGGGGGAGTCAAGGAGAACTCAATGAACTTAAATGACAGAAACTTAAAGCAAATATTTCTCACCAGTCCCAGGAGGTCCTTGGATGATAGCCAGCTCCTTGGTGAGTGCAAGTGTCAGTGCCTGCATCTGAGACTCATCTAATCTCAAGGCTTCCATTGAAGGCCACTGCATGGGATCTAGAACACGGACACTTTGTATTTTCAAACCATCAGGGTTCATCTCTTCGTCTGCTGGGGGATCTTCCATCAGGGGTGCAAAGTCGTAGACAGTAGCCATTGTTAGGTATGTTGGCTTCTCCACCTGTGCATCACATTCCACAATGTACTTCTGGAATGGGATATCTTCTTCCTGGATTTCCTGTAACCCTTCTAACACATGCCGATAAGCCTCAAAGTAGGCAGTTGTCTCTACCATGAGGAAGGAGTCTGAAGGCTGAACCTCTGCCAGCAGTGCTTGGCTCTGTGCATTAAAACATAGCTGCACAATCCCATTTGCAAGATCTGCACTGTCACGATTAGAAACAGTGGCAAAAAGGCATGTTTCGAAGTGATCTTTGGACATGCAGATCAGGGATCCATATATCAACCGTTTGGAGTTCTGCCATCGTACAAACTTCAATGGTTTTATGTCAAACTGGACCTTGTAAACAATACCAGTTGGGGAACAGAGAGGGGTAATAATCCGTGTGTCAAAGTAGATCCTGATATCATCAAATTTCTTTTTTCTCAAGCCTTTGTCCTCAAAGCTCTGCAGAAGCTCCAAGATACCTTCTCTTAAAGGCCTTACAAAGTCTTCTCTCAAAAGCCGGAAATGGGTGTCAAGATAAATGCTGGTGCTCTCGTATCTTCCAGAAACAATATTTGGACGTAGAAAGGGTTTCTTATCATGATGTACCTCATTGTATGTTGGATAAACTGTCATTGTACGATAGGATTCTTCTTGACCATCAGGCTGAGGCTGCATAAGAGTATAGTTATCAGCCCTTAGTGTGCCTTCACGTTTCTTCTCCTGCAGGTGCTGCACAAGCATCTGGACTTTATTTAGATTCTTCTCAGTTTCTTCTGGGATGTCCACACCAGAAGCTCTCAGGGCATTTATGGATACTGGTAAGACCGTCAGGAGAACAGAGATTTTCTGCACAGAGCTGGCTGGGAAAGTACTGATCAGGTCCTGCAGAAGTGAAATGATGTTGCTAATGTGCACGGGGTACTGATGACGTACAGCAGGGACTGCTTCTGTTGTCATGTCAGACACATACTGTGGCAAACAGCTTTTGAGAAAGTTGGACTCCTTCACGAGTCCAAGAAGCTGTTGGACACTCTGTCTATCCATTCGGGAACTGCACGCTTTTCGAAGCACCTGGCAAACGAGCTGAAGAAAACTGGGCTTCATAGCTGTTTGGGAAAGAAGATCCTTCAAACCCGAACTGGAAGCAAGTGTGATGACAACTTCTGAAGGGTCTTTCTGGAGGAGGCTTTCTAGGAACTTATAGCCAAGCCTCTTGACTTGCTGAGGCTGTTCACTGAGCTGGGCACCACCTGGCTTATGGGTCTGGTAGAAATGAGGATTCTCCTGAGGCTGCATCCTCCTTCCCCTATCTTCATTTTCCTGCCCATTCCTCAGCCCTCTAGCTCCTTCCTGGGCTTGTCCACCTTGATACCTCCTTCTCCTGCCCTCATCTTCTTGCTCATTCCAGGATCCTCTGGCCCTCTCATGTGCTTGTCCACCTTGATACCTCCTTCCCCTGCCCTCATCTTCTTGCTCATTCCAGGATCCTCTGGCCCTCTCATGTGCTTGTCCACTGTGATGCCTCATTCTCCTTCCTTCATTCTCCTGTTCATTCCAGTGTCTTCTGGCTCCACTGTTGGCCTGTCCACCTTGGTTTCTTGGTGTATTCTTGATCGATTGAGGAAGCCTTCCACTGCAACCACCAAGTCTCCCCTCTCTTTTCTCAGCTAGAGAAGTATCATTACTGGCTTGGGGGCTTTCCCCTGACTCAGCTGTCTGGTGTGAAACATTATTTGTTCTGTTTCTTCCTCTTCGCATAAAGCCAATATCCCAATGATTTGCGTGTCCTTAAAAGAAAGAAATAAAGACACTCCTTAATTATAAATTAACCACATTAACTTGCCTCCCAAGACAAACGTGTAGCATCTTGGCCTGACAGTCAGCATATTTTGGACATCAAGTTAGAAAGCCATCATTGTATTTGCACCCAGACTTTAAAATTGGGGTTTCCTTTGTACCCCTTTTTGTAAGTGCTAAAAAGAGTGCCCATACCTAGAGTTCACTTAAGCTATTAAGCCATGAAGACGCTACAGAACACAAAACCCTTTTCTGTAGAATAGAAAGCAGAATTAAGAAAGGGGAAAGGGGAAGTTTCCTGCATGGGACAGGAGTTGGCTGTCACTGAAATGATGACAAAGGCAATGACTTTGACTGTCTACAGCACAGTTAAAACACAGACGTTCTGGATCAAAGTCTGGCCCCTCGGAGTAACAGGACGCATAGACCATATAGCCTTTGTCATGATCTCAGTAGAATATTGGGGGAAAAACTGAATATTAGCAGAAACAGCTGGCACAGACATTCCTGAAGTGCATCCTCACTTCACAGCCTCAACCAGACTCCAAGGAGGAGGGCAAGTAAGGAAACACTTGAGAGGAAATTTCACTGCACACAGACAGTGAGGTAGTGGATCCCCGTGCATCACCACCACCTCCCAAAGCCCTTCTCCCCCGTGTTCACCCTCACTCACCTCTGCCTCCTCCGGCTCGGGGCTGCTGCCAGCCCGGCTTCTGCCCGGCTCCCTCCATCGCTCTGCCCGGCGGGTCCTCAGCGGGGCGTCGG